>PVIR01028739.1:0-21666 GCA_004026965.1 Petromus typicus | reverse complement strand
TAAGTAGAGTGAAAGCCAAGCAAAGCCTGGGTATGGTGAATGAGAGTCAGGAGACTTTGGTACAGTCTGATGTCTTTCTAATATTTTCATCAATAAAATGGAAAATGTGCCGACCAACCTAGCAAGTATTTGTTTCACACCTTCTCTGAAACATGGTTGTGCTAGGTGACTACAAGAGGAAAATGTGCAAACAAGCTCATGAACCAAATTCAGAATCAGTATACAACAGAGAAGCAGTTTTCCAGGCATATTTGATTTCAAGTTATTCAATATATTCATTTAAAAGGCTTTATGTTCAAGAAAATATGACCAAGAATGTGTGCTAAATTTCTCTGAAGAGACACAACATTAAGAAACTGAAACAAGAGCATCAGAATTCCCGAGAATCCCCGCCTTGAGCCTTATATTGCTGCTCTGATAATTTCCACAAAAATTACAAAGTCACCCAGACTCTGAGAACAGAAAGAGATAGAACACTCTGTAATACTTAAATCCTGCCAGTATTGCCTGGCTTCTAAAAGTTAACAAAATTGCTGGAAGAGAAGAAAAAAATACAGACTAATATACATTACAAAAACCAGAAAAGAAACATTACTAAGTCAAATTCACAAATGTATAATCAAGAATAATACATATAAATTACATAAGGCTTTCAAAAATATAAAGATTTGTTACTTAGAAATTAATCAATTCTTTTCACCACATTAACTGTTAAAGTATATAAGAAATATAATCATCTTAATAGAGAAAATATTTGACAATATTCAACAACTCTGTAATAAACACTGCACATAAGGGACTAATGAAAACTAAAAATCAACAGCATTTATTTTAAAAGTTTACAGACAATATTAAATTTAATAACGATGATTTGGAATTAGAAAGAAATACACAATCACACATTTATTCAGTGTTAACAATATATCCTAGCCTGTTCATTAAAGCAAGAAAAGTAAAAGTCATAAATTCTAGTTATTCACAGAAAGCATTATTGTGTATACAAAGATCTAAATAATCAAGTAACACTACTAGAACTAACAAATAAGTCTATCAAAATCATTTAAGAAACTTCAGTTTGGAAAGTAAAATATAAAAAAAAAAATGATTCAAATTATAAAAGTTTCACCTTTTAATGAGATCTGACTTATTTACTTTTATCACTTTTGACATATCTGAACATTCATTTGCCAAATTCAAGGTCATATAAATTTATCTCTTTTTAAAAGTTTTGCAATTTTAAATTTATGTATGAAGTAAGGGGTCCAAGGTCTGTTTTCTGTACGTAGGTATCTATTGCCTCAGCATTATTTATTGAAAAAAAACTACTCTTTTCTATTGAATAGTCTTGAAATCCTTGTGGAAAATCAATTTGGCAAGGAGATATGTGTTTATTTCTAGATGTTACATTCTATTCCATTCATCTATATGTCTTTTCTTAAGTTGTTACCACATTTTTATTACTATAGTTCTGTGGTAAGATTTGAAGTTGAGAGTGTGAGCTTTATGATTGCTTTTGATCCGTTTTGTTTTGGTTATTTGGAGCCCTTTGAAGAATCTGAGGGTCAGCTTTTTCTTTTCTAAAAACAAAGATCATTGGAATTTTAGAATTTTGAGAAAGATTTCATCGAGTCTGTAGATTACTTTGATATTGTCACTTTAATGATACTATTTTTCCCTTAGCAAATGTAGAATTTCCATTTATTAAGTCTTCATAATTTCTTTTAGCAATATCATATAATTTCCAGTATATAAATCTTGTACCTCTTTCATTAAATTTATTCACAGGCATTTCATTGAATGATACTGCTAGTGACATTGTTTTCTTAATTCCTTTTGATTATTGCTGGTATCTATAAATACAGCCATTTTAAATTTTTTGCATGTTGACCTTACATGCTGAAATTTTACTGAATATATTTTAACTTTAATAGTTGCTTTGTGGATTCTGTAGAATGCTCCATATGGCCCCAAAAATATGATCTATAAAAAGAAAAACATGATAAGTTGATGTGATTACAGTTAGGAAGTGCTGCTCTTTGGATGCCACTGTTGAGGAAATATGGAGTCAAGAGAAACCGCTTGAAACATTTTGGCTGAGTCTGATCTCCAGAATGTACAAAGCACTTTTCAAATCATAATGAGAAAACAAATAACTCACTGAGAAATGAGTAAGAGATTTGAACAGTCATTTCACCAAAGAAAATAAATGAATGTCAAATAAGCAGATGAAAATGATGCTCAACACCATTAGCAGTTTGAAAAATGCACATTAAAGTGATGATATCACTGCTAACTCATTGGAATGGATAAAATAAAATAATGATCACACTAATTCTGGCAAGAGCATGAGGGACCTGGGATTTTTACATACAGCTGGCAGAAATCAGACTTTACAACCACTTTTGGAAACAATTTGGACATTTTAAAAAAATCAACATATTATGGTATTTGATTTGCTCATTCTAGTCCCTGGGATTAAACCAAGGAAACAAGAGTTTATAGTCAGACAATGACTTTTACCTAAAGGTTCATTGCAGCATTATTTGTAATAGTTAAACCTGGAATCAACAGGAGTGTACATTAGCAGGTGAATATGTAAACATATGAAATATATCCCTAGAATGGAATGCTATATAGGACTAAAGGAAACCAAGTAATTCACACACACACACACACACACACACACACACACACACACACACAGAAAATCAATCTCAAAATAATGATATTAGGAGGAAAAAAAACAAGAGAGAAGAAAAGGATACAGACTACATTGTATACCATTCTGTAAGTTCAGACTCCTCAGAAATGACAGGAAACTGGGCGGTGATTGTCTACAGCCAGACAGAAGATGTTCAAGGGCCTCACTGAAGGCTCTGCAAAGATCACCAAAGGACTTCTCAGGATGACAAAGACTCTCATTACCACGACTTCATTTCTAAACTCATCACATGGCACAGGTGAAATAAGTTTTTACTTCAGGTAAATACGTTGTTTTCTTTAGGGACAAAGAGGAATTTTCTTTACACGAAGTAATGCTACAGAAGAAGAGTGCTGTGAAGAGCACACTTGCAAATGCTCTTCACAGCTGAAAAGTTGGACTGAAAAACAGGGATTTGAACTATTTGTACAGGGCAAAAATGATGTAGTCCTAAGAAGAAAAGAAAATGTAAATTTTATTTACTGAAATATTCTCATATTTATGCTGCACAGAAGTAGAAATACTGGACATTAGGAATATCTATTGTAGCTACTGAAAATTAAAGCGACATGGAAAAAATTTACACATAAGACTATCACAAGGTGTATATAGGGGGGCGGTAGGGTGGGTAGAGTTATGGGAAAAATGAAAATTAAGTTGTGTCTTATACTGGTACAAATCCCCATTATGGAGTGCAATCATGATGCGTATATGTAATGTACCAATAAAGATTTTAAAAAAAGACTATCAGAAGGTGGAGCACAGATTAAAATGAGAATGGTAACAACTTGAGTAATATAAAAATGTCTGAGAAGAGGTACTGCTTTGTGGGAAAAGCAGAACAGGATAAAACTAAAGAAAGCCAGACACTGACCTAAGCAAGTTAAAGATCCCTGTGCATTGTGAATACTGACGTGGCCAGTGGGAAAAATCATCATATAATGCCAAATGGAGAGGAAAGAATAGATAGGAAAGTCAATAGCATATCACATGATTCGGTTACATTAAAACTAACTGAATACTCTTAAAATAAAATAATTTAGGGCCTGTAATTCTTTCTGTTTATACAAGACCAATATTCATTTATTTGTTCTACAACAAAAATATTCTCTAAATGCTAGTTGCCTACTCAATAAAATACTGAATGGCAAAATTACATTTCTAAATAAATAGAGTGGTCTAGCAGAATTTACTTATTTACATGTATTATTTTATTAGTAAATCAGTTGGGAATACCTTAAAAATAATAGTTGTTGGTGCCAGGGGTATAGCTCAGTGGTCCAGCACCTGCCTTGCAAGCACAAGGTCCCATGTTTGATCCCTGGTAACCACATACAAAAATGCCTATGTGTGGTAACTCACACCAACCAGCAATCAGAACCACATACCACAAGGCCAGGAGTAGTGGCTCCTGCCTGTGATTCCAGCATTCAAGAGGCAGAGGCTGGAGGATTGCTGACTTTGAGGCTGAGTTCAGGACCAGACTGAACTACAAAGTGAGACCCTGTCTCAAAAAACTAAATAAGGAAAAATAAATAGTGCTTCTTATTTAAACAAGATAGCGAACTTCAACGTAATGGTGCTTTAAAAGGCTAACAAATGCATGGCAAGGGTAGATTCACTGCTCGTAGTTACTAAGAACTATTTTTATGCTTTAGTTTACACACAAACAATAGAAGGACTGTCTTTGTCCATATGCTTTAAAGACAGCCAAGATCAGATAGATTCTTCCTAAAAATAAAACGTTCCCATCACTCCCATTCTTCCTCTCTGACTCTGCTATAGTTCCTGTCATTATCTTGGGTTTCTCTGGGTGAGAAAAAATAGAAAATCCTCTGCCAGATGCACAGTTCAAAAGTCAGGGCTGTAATACCATTGCCTAAAGAATTCCCAACACCAGGGATTCTCCCCAAGAATGCAAGGTCGTGTTTCCTCGCAGCTCCTGGGGTGCCATGCCAGCAGCAGCCCCCTCAGACCTCAGGCTGCCAACAGAAACATGCAAGTGAGAAATCATCTGTAAAATCCAACATGGCTATCTTTATTGGGATGTTTTTAAAATGAGAACAGATCAGAATGTCTAAACCTTTCAGTTAACAAAGTATAAAGCCATTTTCCTTCCCTGATGCTGGATGTGCCTGGTCAAGAATCTGGCTCAACAACCAAGAAAAACAGCTTTGGAAAGAAAAACAAAGAAGAGAAAAGAAAGAGGAACAAAAGAAAAAGTATTCAACAGCAACAAAATATGGAAACACTCAATGTATTCTTCTTCTCCTAAAGCAATCCTGCCTCTATGGGAGTTGTCTTTGGATTGTCATGAAAACAGCAAAGAATTAATGCATTCCTCCATTACAAAAAGTCACCAATCCACTGTTTTTTTATAATTCTTCCACTGAAGTTAGACGTATAATCCTCCTGTAATTTTTGAACTGGTTTATTATGAGTAAAATAAAATCATCTACCTTTTCCTTTTCTCTTTTCCAGAATAAAGATCTCCCTCATGAGGTGAAAGTTTGATTTTCTTTTTCACTGGATCCAAATCATGAAAACTTTTGTAGCACATTATGTTATATATGAAAATAGGTAATTCTACCTTTCAGTTAGAAGTAATTATTCATTTTAGTTCCCTTAGAGTACATTTCAAGTAAAAAAAAAAAAAAGCTAAGTAAAGTCACTAAGAGAATTTCAGCTCTCTTCTCTCCAGCCCCAGACATCTCTGCTCTCAGTACAGACAAGACGTGCACCCTTTCCACCATAGCTCTCAGCAATCTCTTATTCCTAAGATCTTTCAATAAAAGTAAAAGTTTTCAGGTAAAATTTACCCTATTCTCCCTTAAAATTAAATTAAGTGTTACAGTAGCATCAGCAGGTTCATGTGAGGAAAAGAAAATCAAAGAAAGCATTAGGACCATTGGATCTTATGTGCTACACATGTAAGAAATGAATCTGATAGCCCTTATGTCTAAAAACTAATGATGTGTTTCACAATAAAAGTAGGCTTTGAACACTGAGTACAGAACAGCAGAAAGTACAAATGAGAGTAAGACCACCAGGAGGCAGTTTAATGTCAAAGCAAGAAGACCATAGGATATTCGGGGTGTCAGATTTTATGAAGTGCTAACAAGGAAAAGGGTAAAACTGTAAAAAAAGAAAAAAACCACTCTTTAGATGTCTTACTGCTTGAATTTTCCTGACATGAGGTTATGGAATATGAATGTTCCTGAAAAAATCTTTTAATAACTACAGCCTACATGTTACCTTCTAAAAAATATTGATTTGCCTCCTGAACAAGAACCCCCCAAACCATAATGGTCTGACTTTTTGTTTACTTTGGGCTAAAAGGCAAATCCTATACATAGGAACATGCCAAAGCCCCACCAAAATAACTCTTCAGCCAAACCAGTTTCTCTTCACCAAAAATAAAAATGAGCACAATGCTTTCCCAATATTCCAGTACTGAGAAAATGTAAAACAAAGACTTTTGTCTAAATCCTGTTGGATCTGCTCACTGGGAAGCCATCTGTCCCAAGGCCTAAGACCAGTTTTGGAAAAA
Organism: Petromus typicus; assembly: GCA_004026965.1. NCBI lineage: Eukaryota > Metazoa > Chordata > Mammalia > Rodentia > Petromuridae > Petromus > Petromus typicus. Next base: position 15,415 of record PVIR01028739.1, on the reverse strand, counting down.
AGAATTCTCATTTTCACCCTGTGTGGACCTTTTCTAAGGGCAAGAGGCTGAGCTGTCTGGATTTAGCTCCATCTTCTGTACTTAGGAAAATCCAGTGTTTTTACTTTAGTTTTATTTATTTACTTTAATTTGCTCTCATTTAATTAGCTTACAGAAATGTGAGACGTCTTGCCATTCTGATTAAATCATCAGTGCCAAAGGCTTCAGGTTGAGATGTGTTTATCTTGGGAACCTCTAGCTACCAGTCACCAGTTCCTTGTAGGCTCAAGAATGCTGGCCTAGTAGTTACACCTGGCCCACTAGCATCTGCTCCGAGTGCCTGGCATCCACACCAGGTGTAGTTTCATTTGATGGATGCATCTTAAGATGATAATGTTAAATGAAATGAATCATGCATATTAGCTTAAGAATTACATAGTTGCTGCTATAAAAGAAAGCCAAATATAAGAAAATCAAAGAACAATTTATTTTAGACAACTTGGATTGGGAATTCTACACAGTCTAAAGGTTTATTACCTTATTAAAGGCCTATTACTACTTGATTATAGGAATAAAATAATAATAGATCTTTCTTAGGACAAACACATTTTGTTAAGAGGGGAGCCCAGGATTCATTTTGACGTGCAGTGAGAGATAAGGACAATTCTAACCTCCTGTCTCCCTCAATGACTCAGTTTCTTTTTCTACTGCAAAAATGTAGGTATTAAGCTAAAGGTTCTCCTCTTCTCCTATATGTGGGCACAGGTTAGTTACATTTGTTTTACAGCTTAAAACAAACCCCATTGAATAATGTTTGCAAAAGAGAATGGAAGCCCCCAAATAACCCAGACATTCAAAAATCAATCGAAATTTCTTTAAGTCAAAATTCTGAAAAACTGCTCTGAAACATCAACTCTATTTGTTTAAAAGTTAACTTATTTTTCCTCTACTGTTTCAGAAGCAATGAATGCTGAACTGGGTTAAAGGTGGAATCTCTCCAGAAGTTTGTGCAGGATTCCACAGAACTGCCAGTTAGACTGACTCTTTAGGCCTTATCTCCTTGCTCCCAGGGCAGCCAAGTTTGCCCAACCTGAACTTCTTCAGTTGCGCTCAAGTTTAACATGCAGAGCAAGTATGATGGGTCTTCTCTGTGTGCTCCAGGCACGGAGCAGTTACTGGGCCACACAGTCAACTAAGCTGCCTGGCTGCTTCTGAAGGTTATACTGCCACCAGGCTCTGCTTTCAGACAACTCAGAAGCAATTTGCTTAAAACAGAAACTAACAAATGTAATTATTGTCATTCGAAAATGACTGTGCCGTGAGGTGCCATCGCATCCTCTTTATGTCTTCAGTCCTTTAACACCACTTCCAATATTTCAGTGAATTAATGCTGTTCTGGTCCTCAAACACCAAACTCATAGGAGTGTCCAGGAAGCTCAGCCCTTCCCCCAGTGGACACCTACAAGCCTCTGCCGAAGTCTACCTCTCTCTGCAACCCGCAGTGCCGTTCCTAGGAACCAGCCTCCTCCACCACCTGAGAACCTTCTGTCATGCAAACCCACCTTATCTCAGCTGAAGACTATGCCTCAAACACCCTGAAGGAAGTATTCTGGGAGCAGATTCTGCTGCCCCCTGCCACTTTCATGCACACATTTTTAATAAACATTTCTACATTCTTACATGCATCTAGACCAAGACACAGCAAACCACAGCCAGTGAGGCAGAGCTGGCCTGCTGCCTGTTTTCGTACGGCCCATCAGCTTACCCTAGTTTTGACATTTTTGAGTAGCTAGGGAAAAAAAGATGAATAATATTTCATGAGACATGAAAATTCTATGAAATTCAAATGTGTGTCCATAAATAATGTCTTACTGGAGGCCAGCCATGCTCATTTGTTTACTTACTGTGTGTGGCTTCTCTAGTGCTATAAAAGCAGTACTGGGGCAGAGCCCACTGTCTAGGAAGCTTAAAATGCTCATGCTATGTCTCTTTGTAGGATTAGACCAATCCCATTTATTCCTCTTTGTAGCAAAAGAAAGCTCTCTCCTCCTCCAAAGACCAGAGCTACTGCATGTCCCCTCCCTACAAAAATACTGTCCTGACTCTACCCTTCAGTACCCCAACCCCTTGTGCTGCCTCTTTTGCAGCACAAGGACACCATGGACACCACACTTCTCCATCTCCCTTCTTTCTGCTCTGTCTTTCCCTGTCTTCTTGTTCTTGTCCTTGTCAAATGTCAGCACTTTTCCAGTCTTTGCAGTGTCTTCTAGCCTCTGTCTCCTTTTTCATGAGGCTATGCCTAACTAAAGCCTCCCATCTTTACCTTCAGCCCATCTCCAAGTGCAGGGCCATATATGCAAATGCTGACTCTACATCCGTACTCCCCAATTTTAATGTTCTTATCCTGAATGTTGGCTTTCTCTTGATGATCCAGGTCTTCTCACCTACCCAGTTGCTTAAACTGGCCCAAAGGTGCTGATCTTGGTCACACACCCAATAATTCTGTTTCTAAGACCTTGCCGGGTCTTAGAAGGCCCCTGATGGCAATGCTGATGGAACCTGTCTTGGATGTCCTGACTTAAGTCACCTCACTCTCCCTGGTCAGTTATTGCCTTCTGACTGGTAAGTCTTTTCACTCTCAGATCCTCATAAGATGCAGATGGCATCAGCATCTCAGACACTTTCCCCTACCTGTGCTCTCTTGACTGCTTGTTTGATCTAGAATAGAGGTTGAGTCCTAAAAGGATGGGCTCAGGAGCAAACCAGCCAGTCTATTGCTCTTGGGTCCCAAACCCCTGTAACAGTGACATAGAAATCTTACAAGACTGGGCTGTTTCATAGGCAGGAAAGCAGAAGGGAGAGATGAACTGCACTGAAGCTCATGGAGATGTGGGACAAGAGGACCTGGCTGGTGAGATTTCCTTTGTGGCTCACTAGAGCTCTATTTGTAGAAGCTACACTAAGAGCAGAGGTGAAGAACAGAGGCAGAGTCATCACAGAGAAAAGGAGAGAGGTAGAGAAAAGGAGAGAGATAAAGAAATAACAAGCATCACTCCAAATTAGAAATCTCAGCTGAGAAAGGGGGTCATTTCATGCACAGCTCCCACCATAGGCTTCTGAAGAAGAAAACCAGAATGGACAGCAACCAGGAGGTGCTGGGGGGCCTCAGCCCAGCACCTGCAGGACCCATCCTGCATGACCATGAATGTGAACCAGCTGAGAGCCACTCAGGCCCGTCTGTCCCCACTGAGTGAGGTGCCCACCATGTTCAAAACAAGCCAAGAGCTAGACATCTGGATTAAGTCGAGGGACTGGAATAGCTCATCTATAATGCAGTCTTAGTTCGGAATTTCTAACTGGAGGCAGGTTATCTAGGAAGTGTTCAGTCATCTCTCCAGGGGTCCTTATCTAGGTCTAGCAATATGTGGACACATGTCTGGAGTCTCCCTGCCACCTCTCCAGAGAACTCTGCAGTAAGACAGCTCTCTGTTCATGCCCCATCTTCCCTTCTACTCTCTTCAACTCCAAATCTGGCTTCTCTTTCAGCTTTAATTCCTGCTTAGATTTCTCTGGTATAAAGATTTTGATAAGTCAAAGAAAAGTAGGCTTATCTCCCACACGAGCCTCAGGCTTCTTTATCTCAATCAAGATGAGTGTGACCACTAAGTGACAGGGCCAACAGCCACAGCAGGAAGCTGGTGGTGTGGGATCCTTGAGGAGGGGCCGCAGCAGTAAAGTTGTCTTTCGAGTTGATCCTCAGGCCCAGAAGAAGGGTGAGTACTATACATATGGCCAGCCTCTCTCAGCAACAAATTCTCTTCCTAGAGGTACATACAACCTGATCTCTTTTACTTTTCATTCATTTCCTACTGCTGCTACAATAAATTGCTACAAATGAGAGCCTAAAATAACACAAATTGGTCAATATACAGTTCTGGAGGTCAAAATCCCTGAGAGAGGGATTTTGCTGCTGGGCTGTGTTCCTTTTTGCTCTTGCCCACCAGGCAGGGGCTGCCCAGGTTTCTTTATTATTGTCCTAATTCATTCTGACTTCTGTTTCCATTGACACATTTTCTTCCCTGACTTTGATATTGATGCTATTCTCTTATTAGAATGCTTGTGATTACTTTGGGCCCAGCGAGATCTTTTCCTATCTCCAGACTATGAACTTAGTCATATCTGTGAAGTCCTTTGCCATATAAGTTAACATTGACAGGTCCGGAGACCAGGACACAGATAGCTTTGGGACAATGCCAGTAGCCTCCCACTCACTTTCCTGAAGCTCAATGAGGCTTGTGTAAAAAGGAAGCACTCAAAATAGATGCTTCTATGCTTAGTGTGGAGATAAGTTCTCAGACTCTGCCATAAACTGAAGATATGCTAGGTTGAAAATATGTTGGATATATTTAACCCACAGAGCATCACAGCTCAGAGTACAGTGAGTGCACCATAGGAAAGTTAACAGCCTTTAAGCAGAACCACTGTAAATGAGGGATTGTCATTTGCAAAGTGAAGACACCCCTGCTAGAGTTCGTCTCACTACCTGAAGATCTGAAGCTCGCTTCAGTTTCTATGTCATAAGCAGTAGATTCTCCTATGTTGGGCTTACAACAAAAAACCATCCTCAGAAATAAAACCGTAACACGGGCATTTCTCTTTCTCTAGTCCCCAAAATCATCCCAGGAATCCTTGTTTTCATGGCAGGATGGTGAGTCTGCTAATGATTAAGGATCTCTTAAGTTCATGCCTGAGCAATACTCAGCTAGAAGGCACAGCCAAGATGCTCGTGATTCTAAATAGAGGCCTAAGGAAACATTTCTCTCAGCTCTGAGAAATTCAGGAAAGAGTCTTGTTGCCTGTATTTTTACAACCACCTTTTGCTGAGAAGTGGTTCAATAATGTTTAATATGCATATTACTTTGTGTGTGGCAGCAACATTTTATAAGTTATGCTGGAGGCTTTGAGTGGCTATGGCCTTTTTTGTTAATTAATAATTCTTAAAGTATTTAACCAGCCTACTGTAAAGCTAGAGGTACCGGCTATCTCCGGAGCCTGTGACCTTCACGGTGCTGAGCTCTGAAGCTTCTGGCAGCCACTATCATTTTCTTATTCCAGTCACCTCCACTTTGCAGATTCCTGTCATGATGGGTCAGCCAAGGTTCAGATGTCTTTTCTTCCAGTGCAGCTGTTCTATCACTTGAAAATACCTTCAGTTTTTGGTGTGTCACTATTTCCTGTACAGATAACGCGCCCTTACCTATCTTCTATCTCAGTGTGTTGGCCCTGTTTCTGATGGATGTTTCAAGCATACAGTGATGGCCCAAGATAAGGGTGTTAAAATAATTCTCCATGCATTCCCCTTCACCATTATCCCACAGAAAGACTTGATGGCCAAAGAGAGATTAGTTTCAACAACTTGAAATTTTAAATTCTTTTTTTTCCAATGACTTTTTGTTTTCTATGGAGTTTGAGATAATTCAGCATCATCCAGTAATGTTAAAAATGCTACTCTGGGGCTGAATATTTAGCTCTGGTTCCAGCATCTGTCTTGCAAGCACAAGGACACAGGTTCAATCCCCGGTAACCATATGCAACAATACTGGACATAGAGACTCACGCTCACCAGCAATCAGAACCACATGCCATAGTGCCAGGCATAGTGGCTCATGCCTGTGATCCCAGTATTTGGGAGGCAGAGGCAGGAGGATTGCTGTGAGTTCAAGACTGAGTGCAGGGCCAACCTGAACAATAAAAAAGTGAGACCCTGCCTCAAAAAAATAAAATGCTATTCTGCATGGCTGTCATTTCCAACTCTTACTCCAGAGATGATAGCTGTAGAATACTGTAAATCATCCCTAAATCCATGGCTTCTCTACCATTTTGATCTCTAGCTCTGTACCTATAAACAAATGGCTCAACCCACGTTTCAGAAATCTCCAAAGCGTTGCAATGGAAACCTTGCTTTATCTTCACATGTTCTCACTCACACACCATCTCTCACTGATGTGTGCACCCCGCAGGAATATAGTGAAAAGTCGGCCAGCATGATATTCAACCCAAAATGTTAAAGCGTTCTATACTTGTAAGCATTTTTTGTAATTTATAAGAATCTCTCGGGAGCTGAGTGTCCTAGCACATAACTATCCTCTGGGAGGCCAATGGTAGGAAATAGTGAGTTTTAAATGAAATTCTCTTAAAATGAAAAAAATATATTTTTCTAGACTACAGAAAGGGGAAGTAACTTCTCTCTGCTATGGTATATGAAATTAACAAAAATCACCTAAGATTTTTCAAATCCCACTCTTTCAAGGAGCCCAGCCTCTTATTTTCATTTTGTGTTTTTAATTGTATAGTGGTTTTATTTAAGTATCTTTAAGTATCATTAAGTATCCTTGCCACTATCTTTCTGGCTTCTAGATTTTCTACTTCACTGAGATCTCTTCCTCCAAATTACAAGAGAATATTCTTATAGTTTCTTTTAAACTTAAGTTTTTAAATTTAAAATGCAGATATTTAATCCAAGTACAGTTTACTATTCTGTCTAATGTGAAGTAGGGATTGAATGCTATTTTTCCCAAAATCACTTTCACTGACTTTATGAAATTCTGAATATTTTGCAAGACTTGAAATTTTCACAAAAATTGATGCCTATAAATTTTACACTTTTATTTGGAATGAGGTGTAGCATCTGACTCTGAGTTTAGAATTAACCATGACAGAGATGTTGACATAACTGGAGAATGAGTGACTTTCAAAGAAAAGCAATCTAAAAGAACTGATTTATTAATAGTGTAGTTAATATTGGGAGTTATCTTTCTCTTGACATAACCTTTTAACTTCCTACTTACATAAAGAGGACACAGTTATGGCATCACCGGAAGTGATCAGCAAGTGAAATTTGCAAGATGATGAACTGCTGCTCTGTTACTTACTCTGGAAACTGCTCCGGTGGAGAAGCTGTGCAGGCTACCCAACACTTACAACAGAGAAGACAAGTATGTCGTACCACACACTCATCCAGGTTTCTAGAGTTCCCTGTACTAAGAAAGTGAGAGCTTTTTAATTTCAGGCAATGAAATGATTAGAAATATATATCTTGGTAGAAAGCACACTTTGGTTTATCTACACATTATCAAAGAAATCCTGCTAGCATTCCAACTGCTCCTCTTTTAAATTTAATAAACATTAAATGAGATTACCTCCGTACTACCAATGTACAGAAGTAAATGAAGAAGAGAATGCAAAGGTAAACACTACATAATCATCACTCCAAAGCTTCTCTTTTCATGAACACATTTTCAAGATATGAAGGTACATTTATTTATTAAACATGACATGACTCACGGGGACATAGCAGTGGTGACAGCATGGATCCGTGTAGGTAAGATTTACAGAGCAGTTTCACGCAGAGGGAAGAAACTTAGCAGTTCTAAGGGACTGGGACACAAGACAAGAGAAGAGGTTGTGGGGACAGAAAGCACTGGGGGTATAAAATGAGCAGGGAGAATTTCACAGGTGTCATCTGTTCTGGAAGAGTGTATTTTTAAAAAAGTCAAATATGAAGCAAACCCCCATGCATACCTATCATTATCTTCTTCTGAGAACATGTGCTTGAAAATATAAGCTTAATTTATTTTTGTTCTATTACTATCTGTGAAGATTGCTTTTTTCCTCCTAACTTTGCTCTAAAAGAGTATTTGTTCTCCAATAGAGGTTGTCAGTTTTGGTTGTGAGTGTAATTGACTCTCATATGCTTTACTGTTAACACGTTCCATAGTGTTACAGAGAATAAAAAAATATTTTGGAAGAACACATAATCTGAAAGATACCATTTTCAGAAATTCAAACTATTTGTGGACTGTTCTAGATAACAGATCATTCTGAACACAATATTTGACAGACAAGTCTGTTGAGCACCATGTATTAGTAAAAGCAGCTTAAAGAGAGAGCAGCAAAGTTGAGACAGTAAAGTGGATTTGTCTGAAAGGCAGTGGGAGAGCCAGCAGTTGCCAATAAGAGACTTCACATTTATTCAGCATGCACAATAACACCCTGAATGGATACCCAAGCTGTTCACATACCTCCAGCAGCAAAATTCCCTTTGGCTTTGAATTGCCCACGTTCTTTGCTTTTAGTATTTAAGTGATTTTCTACCTTGGTAATGCATCATTTTCTCACTTTCAGAGTTCCTGGCAGTTCACTGAACCCTTTGCAACACCCTGCCTTTTATACGCTTCTTTTCCCCTCCCTGCCCGGCTAGGCCTCTCCCCACCTTTGTTTCCCTCAACCTCCTCTGCCCTCATGCCAAGTGCAATTCTTGGAACCACTTCACAATTCATGTACAACAACGCTCCCCAGCCCCAGCTCCGTTTACAGGGTCTCCTGGGGAAATGTACTCTGTGAAGTCATCCAGACCACAGATTGCATTGTGGCCCTTTTTTGTAGTGATTTATACTGTTCAGCTGAAGTGATCAGGGAGGCGTAAATAACTCTTTTTCTCGGGTGCCCTAGGAACACTTAAGGTGCCATGTAATTCATGCAGAATTGCCATGGGAGAATTCTCTCTCCTGAACTGCTTTGTCCGTGCCCCTGGGGTCTTGTCAGTTCTGAGAATGGCCCTGTGCCTCACAGTTTCTCTGTCACTTCTCCCTTTGGAAGCACCTGCTTTATTGACTTTTCTGCAACCAGCAGCCTCTTATTATATTTTCCCCTCCAGGAAAATATCCAGGCACAAAGGTTAATGATGGGAGTTTAGAGCTGATTTCCTGGGGCTGGTCCCTGAGATACGGGCACAGGCAGAGTGCACGCGCATTCATGAGGTGATTGGGGCTTTTATTTCAAGACTGAAATATTTTATGAGCTTCGGCCTGCTGAGCTGGGGGTGTAGATTCTCTCCTCAAATCAAAGTGAATCTGCACTGTGCTGACGATTATCACAGCATCTCTTAACCTTGTTAGAAAGGTTCCAGCAAAAGGGAGGTGTAGTAGAAATTGTCTTGCATTAGAGCTGTAGATTATTCATGATTTTCTTATTCAGAACAAGTGAGGAGAAAAACATTTCTTTAAAAAAAATATTGCCCTGGTCCACAGTGCAACATGTTTGCAGCCTAAGCTATCCAAATCATATTGTGATACTGGGGGGTTTTCTGCAAGCCTGAAAATGTTTTATGCATGAATCTCAACTAGTAAAATGATGAATGAAGTGTTCCCATGTCCAGTTTAGCCATTTTTCCTTCCTGCACAAGGACCATTCTGGTAAAAGACCAGGTCAAGAAGGAGAAGAGGGACATCAGTTTTCATTTCTGAAACAGCCTCTCTCTCTCTCTCATTATTATTGGTCTATTCTCTTGAAATCTACTGTAGACAATGGGTAAACCAGTAAGTATATCTGTGTACCAATAAAGCTTTATTTTATTTATTTATTTATTATTCTTTTTTTTTTTAGGTTTTTTGAGACAGGGTCTCGCTTTTGTGGTTCAGGCTGGCCCTGAGCTCAGCCTCCAACTCACATCACAGCAATCCTCCTGCCTCTGCCTCCTGAGTGCTGGGATGACAGGCGTGAGCCACCACGCCCGGCACTGTGGTATGTGGTACTGATTGCTGCTGGGTGTGGGTCTCCACACCCAGTATGGTATGTGGTTACTGGGGATCGAACCTGGGTCCTTGTGCTTGCAAGACAAGGGCCAGAACCACTGAGCTAACTCCCTGCCCTTAGTTTGGTTTTTTTGCATTCTCTCCCCCTCCTATCCTTCCTCACTCTGAGTAACTCTTGTTTCCTTTCCAATTTGCAATAGCTCAGTAATAGAGGGTTATGAGTTTATAATTTTGACAGCTAGGGGCTCAGGAGCTTGGTGCTGGAAACTGGTGAGAGCCTTTGTGGTTCAGCAGAGGGCATCATGCAGTGAGGCCCCAAAGGTGTGCTCGCTAGCTCAGGTCTGCCTTTGTTTCCTCCTCCTTCTCCTCCTCCTCCTTCTCCTCCTCCTCCTTCTTCTCTTCCTTCTCCTTGTCCACCTCTTCTTTTCCTCCTTCTTATCTTTCTTTTCCTCCTCCCCTCCCTTTTCTCCTTTTCTTCTCCTTTCCTTTTCCATCCTCCTCCTCTTTCTTCTTCTCTTTCTGTCACTAATAAGAATCCTGATCCCTTAATTTATCATAACTACTTCACAAAGGCCCAGTTTTCAAATACCTTAGACAAACACCATTGTTCCAACACGGGCATTGGAGGAGGTGCAGCCAGACCCCCGCAGGCTAGCATGGCAGCCAGCTTCATTCAAGAGCTCCGATCTCTACGAAACTCAGAGCATTTCACTGTAATCACACTTTCAGCTCCTTCATTAGTGTCATCTACTGACTCCCACTCAACATGCTTTGTATCCTGAATGCTGTAAGATACTTATTGTTGTCTTTTTCCCCCCTCTTTCAAATCTTTCATGGCTATCCCACGAAGAAAGGGCCTCTGGAGTCTACCCTGGTCTCCTTAATTTCAGTAACCCGTCACTCTGCATTCTGTTGCTCTCTATGTTCTAGATCTGGGTGTCACGTGAAAAATTTGCGATAAATACTCAATGTTCTGCTCAACTGAAAAATAAAATTACTCTCTTGATCCTCTAGTTACACTCATATTTACTTAGCATCCTCTTAGTACTGCTCTATGTTTTCTATCCCTCTTCCATCACTGTCCCTGACCACTAAACTCCCTGGGGTAATATATATTCTCTTCTGTGTCAAAAATGTTCCCACAAGGTAACCCATTGGCCCAGTTATCAGTACTAGGAGACCTGGGCTTTGGCCTACTCTACAGCACTGCAAAACCCTCCTGTTCCTCTTGAGTACATACAGGATATTTGCTTGTCTCTCCAATCTCTTCCTTACCTCTCTTTCCTTGCCTACTCTTGGAATTCTCTTAGGCAATTCTTATTTCAGGACTCTGTCTTAGATATCCTCTGTTTATTTCCTATCACGCTTGTTCTGAATGGTCTACTCTAATCACAGCTTTTAGTTAATGTGTGGTTATATGCTAATCACTTTCAACCTTTGCTCTTTGCCTCTTCTTCAAGTTTCATCTCATCACAAATATGATTATCATCTGAATAACTTCACCCATTTGTCCCCCTGAGATCTCATTCTCAACATTGTCAAAGCAACTCACCATCTGACTAAAAATGCACCACACTTCATTCCCTTGTGGGTTAGTGATCATAGCAGCTGGCAAAGCCAGAAGACTGGAATTTTCTCTCTTCTCTCTTCTTCAAGCATTTTCTCCAAGAAAAAGAAGTCATTTAGTAGGATGCCTAACAATTGATCTTGGAAATAAATATCTGATTTAGATATTTTTAATAAAAACAAGATTACTTTGGAATTCTTACACTTCAGTATGCAGCATGATTACTGAATAGTTAATGTAATTCTAATGTACCTATTACCAAATAGCAAATAATGTATGTAATGCTAATATTAACTGAAGTCCTCCCTCTTTGGGGAAGAATCTAAACATTATTATCTAAAATGTTTGCTTTCATCCATTGTGTGCTTTCTGTGAAATGTCTGCATTTTACTGTCTGGAACTGACTCTCGGCCAGGGTTGCTCTGCTGGGTTAACTTTATGGCTGTCTCTCTGTTCTAGAAGGTCTGCCAGTCCCTGGTGGTGATAGAAGAATGTTTTATCATGCTTTGTCATCGCGCTGAAAGATGTTTAGGTGAGCACAGTTATTTGGGACTTGAAATAGGCTTACATAGGATGAAGAACTAGCATATTTGAAACCACGGAGGGGCTCAGAGGAGAGGAAAGCTGAATTGTGAATGGAGCCATCAGCCAGGGGTGCAGGCAGGCACCCTGGGCCCAGCAGTGAAAGGGGAGAAGGCATATTTTATCAAGAACTGGAGAGAAACAGAAAAGAACTAAATAACTTGCAGTAAAGATTAACAAAGCAGAGAGAATCATTTATAGTTAACGAACCATAAAGCTCATCAAGCCAAAATTATATGAGGATTCAGGTAAAGACACTGAGGCCCAGAGAAGTTATAAGGCTGTGATTATTTTTTTAAGACTGTGGGTTCTTAGAAAATCAGTAAGAGCTGGTTTCTGAAATCCAGTGTGGTACAATATTATATGAATGTGAAAAAAGAAGTCATTCCTCAAAGATTATTAAACCCACAAACACATTTGAATTGTGACAAGGTGATGGCATGGTGACAAATGCAGAACCAAAGTTTCGTACTGCATTCCTCTGCAGAGACTGGCAAATTCCAAACTTCCAAACAAGCTTCCCCCACACATGGGGCTTATTAGAGACCCTCCATTTCCCTTGGCAGAGAGACAAGTAGCATTTAAATATGAACACGAGCTGCTTTCCATAATGTATGCTGAGTGGACTGCGCCCATGTGTGGGAATGACATCAGCCACCCCCAGACCCAGGCTCACAGGGGCTCAATCACTTCATGCTAGAAAGATGAGAAGAGGAGAATGGTTACATACCAGGGAAAAACAAACTCGTCCATGCTCACTAATAGACAACTGTGTATGTGCTTCCAATTGAGCTGAGTCTTAAACAATCTCTGATCTCAGCCAGATGATTTGCATGTATATTATTTTCAATAGATAAGAAGATATCATGCTGAGAAATATGTTCTCATTTATTTTATCAAATACCTTCCATAGCAATGCAGTGCAGAAGCCATGCTACTTTCTGCGTGTGCATGGTACCCCAAAACATGCACAGGAAATAAGCTCAAGTCAAACACCTCTCCCTGGGCTCTTGCCAAACACCAAACTCTTTATTGATCCCCAGTCTTTCAGTTCATCAATAGAGATATGTTTTAATTTAAAAGAATGCATTTGTACTATGACATCTGAATATTTTTAAACGATTTTACAAGGTTACATGAAATAAAATGCTTCCCCCAAATTCTTTACACTGGCAACATTCCATCCTTTTCTTCCTCTTGATTACAGTGGTTGTTCTGATTCTTGCACACAGGCAGCTGGAAGCCAAAGCTCTGAGCCTCTTCTTGACAAGGAAAAAGATAAATTGACCAGGCTGCTGTCTTTGCATCTGTAGAAAATATTCATGCAAAAAATGTGGTTTGATGAAAAACAAAGACTCCTTCTCTGTTTGAACATGCCAAATGCCAGTAGGACACCTAGAATTCACATGATATCTAGTAGTATAGGACAAAAATATGCATTTTTTAGAATGTTTTCTGTCTGGAAAAGGAAATAAATGTCGGGGTAGAAAAATAGTCTCAAAAGTAAGTGTGAGTTATTGGCTACATGACCTTGTACACAGAGCTTCACCTTTCAGGTGTGAAGCTTCCTCACCACACTTAATGGGATGAGAGCACCAGATCTTCTGTTCAATTATTTCCAGCTCTCGGTTTCTGAGGTTCCTGACAGGTATTGCATTTCCCTCTTTTGTGCAGTGCTAGCATGAAGAATTACCATAGGAGACCCAAAGGGGTGATTCCAATATGATACTTCCTAATGAACTGATTGTGTGAATACTCTCAAAATTCTTTGAAATCCTAATCTCTACTGTGACCACTTTTTGGAACTAGATCTTACCAGAAGGAAATTAAGGGAAAAAGAGTTTCCCATGAGCACTGGCCTTAATCCGATAAGTACCTTCGTATTAGAGGAAGAGAGGACAGCTTGCTCATCCTCTCTCTTCACTAGAAAAAGATAAAGCAGGAGGAAGGCCAATTAGAGGTTTCTCTTGCTGTGAAAAGCTTTTTAATAAGGTGAAAACTCAGTTGCTGATTCCTTTTCCTAGTTCCCATGCTGCTGAGGTTTTGTTCAGAAAGTCTTTCCCTATTCCAGTGTCTCCAAGAGTTCTACCCAATCTATCTTCCAGCAGGTTTAGTGTTTCTCTTTAAATATTTAGGTCTTTAACCCACCTCAGTTTCAGATTAGTGCATGGAAAAGATGTAGGTCATTTTAATCTTTGGCATGTTGAAACCCAGTTTTTCCAGCACCATTTATTAAAGAAGCTATCTTTCCTCCATTGAGGGTGCTTAGACTTCACGTCAAAGATGAGGTATTTTAGATAGAATAGCTGCTATCAAGAAATCAATCAACAGCACACACTAGCCAGACCGTGGGGAGAAAGGAACACTTCTCCGTTGTTAGTGGAAATGTAGACTAGTGTAACCACTTTGGAAATCAACATTGAGATTCCTCAAAAAACTAGGATGAGAAGTCCCATTTGACCCTGCTATTTCCCTGTTATCTATCTTCATGAAAGAATTAAAAGCAGCAAACCACAGTAACATATGCACACCCATATTTATAGAAGTATAGTTTGTAATAGCTACATCCTTGAAACAGTACAAATGCCCATCAACTGGAGACTAGATAAAGAAGATGTGGTTTGAGGGTTGGGTTTTTTTTGTTGTTGTTGTTTATTTGTTTGTTTTTTTATAAAATAGCGTATTGCTCAGCCATGAAGAATGATAAATTAGAGATATTTGTAGCTAAATGGATGTACCTTGAGAACATATTCATAAGTAAAAAGAACAGGACACAGATGTGTCAATACTGTCTAGTTTCTCTAGTATGAGAAACTACAGGTGTCAATGAGGTCCAGAATTTATGACAGATATTGTGAAATAGAAAGAAAATCAGGGCCAGGGATTTTTCTTAAGTAGTACTATGCCTACTTTGGAAGCATAAGGGCCCAAGTTCAATCCCCAGTGCAGCAAAAAATAAAGAAAAAAAGAAAATGTTTAAAGAGGAAAAGGAATTGATAGGGGCAGAGGGAAGCGAAAAGGGCAAAAAAAAATCTTGAAGGTAAAAAGGATAAAGTGGAAATAAAACTTATGTGTATATGAGGGGTACAGGTGCTGAAGGGAGGGCAGGGTAATGTGAAAAATAAGACTTAAGATACATCATGTACAGACACAAATTCTCAATGATGAGTGTGATCATCATGTATACTTAAAAAGTACTAATAAAATCAATTTTTAAAAAAGTCCTCACCAGACAAGAGTGCTGCTGGCACTTTGATCTTGGATTCCCAGTCTCTAAAACTAAAAAGAAGAAAAGTAGATTGTTGTTGCTTAGATCACCCGCTGGATGGTACTTTGTTATGACAGCTTGAGTTGATTAATACTTATATAAAAATATTGGTATTTTTAGAAATGGTAAAATCACAATTCCTATCATCATAACCTTAATTCCAAAGATTAGCTCCAGGGTCTGTCTGGACATGGGCCAATTCTACATGACTAACACTTTGGATTCAATCCCTTTCAGCAAATACTTAAAATGAGACTTTTATGTGATTCTCAGAAGCTGTAAACTTATATAAAAATCTGAGTAATTAACTGATTTTTAGTAAGATACCAAGATTATCAAATGATTTGGGGCCAAGTGGATATCCATATGTAAAAGAGTTAAAATGAATCATTTTCTTACCTCCATATATGAAAATTGATTGAAAAT
>PVIR01028738.1:0-21704 GCA_004026965.1 Petromus typicus | reverse complement strand
TAACCACATAACAATACTGGGCGTGGAGACTCACCCCAGCAGCAATCAGTACCACATACCACAGTGCCGGGCGTGGTGGCTCACGCCTGTAATCCCAGCACTCGGGAGGCAGAGGCAGGAGGATTGCTGTGATGTGAGTTTGAGGCTGAGCTCAGGGCCAGCCTGAACCACAAAGTGAGACCCTGTCTCAAAAAACCTTAAAAAAAAAAAAACAAAAAAAAACCAATATCCAAAATTCAAGGCTCAATAACAACCAAGTTTTCATAATATATGCTTTTTTTTTTTTTTTTTTAAGACATGGTCTCGCTTGGTAGTTCAGGCTGGCCCTGAGCTCAACCTCAGACTCCCATCACAGCAATCCTCCTGCTTCTGCCTTCCAAGTACTGGGAATATAGGCGTGAGCCACCATGCCTGGCACTGTGGTATGTGGTGCTGACTGCTGCTAGGTGTGAGTCTCCATGCCCAGTATTGTATGGGGATCGAACTTGGCCCCTTGCACTTATAAGACAGGTGCTGGACCCACTGAGCTAAATCTCCGGCCCCAATATGTGCTTTTATTTATTTATATTTTTTGAGATAGGGTCTTGCTTTACAATGATAGTTTCAATTTAAACAACCATTAGAGGATTGACCTGATGGGTCCAGCCAATCAGGTTTAAACAGCCAATCAGGTTTAAATGCTTGTCTGATGTCAGCCAGTCACGTAAACCGTCAAGCTGAACACTCCCCCAATTTTACTGCAACCTCAATAAAAACCCTGCCAAATTAGAGCGCGGTGCTCTCAATTCAGATCCGCTGCGTCGGTGACAGTTGAGAGTCCCTGCTTGGGCTTGAAATAAATAAGGCCCTCATGTGCCTTACATTGGTCTTGGTTCCCTCGTGGTCATTGGGGGACTCAAAATCTGGGCACAACAGCTTCTGTTAGTAGATTATAGTGTGTTAAAATAACAAGAAAAGGCCAAGGATTTAGCTCAGGGGCACTGTGGCTGCCTCTTTCAATCCCTGGTATCACCATAAATAAATAAATAAATAAATACATATATACATAAAAATTTAAAAAATCTGGGTGTGGTAGCACTTGGGAGGCAGAGGTAGAAGGATTGCCATGACTTTGAGACTAGCCTGGACTACACAGTGAGTTCAAGGCCAGCCTGAACTACAAAGCTAGACCCTGTCACACAAAAACACTAAAAAACTAACTAAATAAAATAGCAAGAAAAGGTGTGATAAAACTAAATAAAACAGCAAGAAAAAGTGTATAAATCAGTAACATAGACATTATCATCTTAACATATTCACGTGCTATTTTTTTTTCAGACAAAGTTTTGCTATGTGTTCACCCTGGCCTCTGTAGCCAAGGCTGACCTTGAACTTGCAGTGATCCTCCTGCCTCAGCCTCCCAAGTGCTGGAATTAAAGGCATACACTATGATGGTTGGCACATGCCCTGTTTTTATGACTGGCAGAGTAGTGGGTCAGTTTACATGAGCATAACCACAGATGGAAGCAGTGTGTTACTTTATGGTACTATCACAGCTACTGTGTCACTAAGGCAATAAGAAGTTCTCAGCTCTTTTATTGTGTTATGGAACCAACGTCTGAAATGCATTCCAGTGTTGGTGGAAAAGTTGTTATGGGCTATGGGACTGTACATTCTGTTGTTCTAGTCACCCCGAAGTGTTCCGTTATGGTGGCCCTAGCAGGCCAGGATAGCCTGTGAATATTTACAGATACCTTCCATTTCATCTCCTATTTCCTTACTTATTCTCTATCCACTTCTTTGTCCTCTTGCTGTTTGTCCAGTGCTCCACGCTTACTTGCACTGAAGAGCTTTCCTGTTTGATGGGATCCTCTTCCCACTTGTCTGTACTGCACATTCACACACAACAGGCAGATTTCTGCTTGAAGCTGCCTTGTTAGTGATTCCTTTCTTTTTTCTTTCCTTCCTTCCTTTTCTCTTGCCTTCTTTCTTCCCTCTTATTTTTTACCTTCAGTACTGGGGTTTGAACCGAGGCCCTTCACATTGAGCTACATCCGTGAAAACAAGAAATCTTTCCTGCTGCAAGAAGCCCAAAACAAAAAGTCAGCAAGCTTTCTCTAAACTCGAGAACTTTAATTTGAAGATTAAGTTGAATTTGACTGTGGAAGAAAGGACTTTTTTTATCATAAAAAATCTAGAGAAAAGTTTCACAGAACTGTTAACAAATTTTAGGGCAAAAGCCCCATCTCTAGGGAGCCTAAAAGACCAAGCTTAGGCATCTGTTTACTAAAGCCAATCCTGGAAGTCAGCAGTGATGCGGGGCAGGAATGGAGCTTTAATCAGCATAGCCCTGGTGAGCACAGATAATGAAGTTCCAAATGGGAGAGGGGGATTTAACTCAATGGTTCTGGTAAGCTCAAGCTTTCATTAATGCCAGGTGTGGTGGCTCACTCCTGTAATGCTGGCACTCAGAAGGCAGAGGCAGGAGGATTGCTGGTGGTTCAAGGCTAACCTGGGCTACATAGTGAGCTCAGGGCCAGCCAGAACTACAAAGTGAGACCCTAGCTAAAAAAAAAAAAAAAAAAAGGAGAAATTCCATATTAGCTCTTGAGGTGTGTATGGCTCTGTTTTAAAAAAGAGAGGTTCCAAATTAGCTCTTGAGGTGGGTGTGGCCTGTATCCCAGCATTCTTACAGGCTAAGGCATTCTAGTTTGTTATTGTGTACTCAATGCATGCTAAAACATCACTCGAAGTAAAACTTTCAAACTTAACAAATGTGACAAGTTTGTCTTAAAATGGCCCTGCTACAAATTGTACAGGATGTACATAATAACAAAGTAAAGGAAAATTCTCAATTCAGTGTTTCCATGAGTAAAATGAGGATTATAAATGTGTATCACATAGGTAGTCTTTTTATTGTGAAATAACATAAAAGGATTTAAGGGTGTTAAGCTTTTAGCCTAGTAAATTTTCATTGAATTCCAATTTCCTGTTATTTTGAGAGCCATGATATACATCATATCATTGCTGTAGAAAAGGGAGAAAAAGTACAAGGCGAGAGGATAACTGCAGGCAACACCTTTTGTATAAAGTTACTAAGATTAGACTCAGCGTGGTGATGCACGCCTGCAATCCCAGTATTTTAGTGCCCATGCCAAGAGGATCACCCTGTGTTCGAGGCCAGCCCTCTGAGCTCGAGACCCTGTGTCAAAAAACCAAAAAAAGAAAGTACTATGATTAAGTGCCAGGTGAAAATTACTTTAATGTTATCATTGAAAGGAAAAATAATCAGGGAAGTCTTTCTGCAGGTGAGATATGCAGATCTGATAGGATGAGCCTGCTTTGGTTGGGCTCAACAAACGGGTTAGTCTGCACCAAGCGCCCTTGCATACCACGCCGCGGGAGCGCCCCCTTCCGGGAACAAGCTGCCACGCCTTTCTCCCTGCTTGAGGCGAGCTCAGTACCAGCCGTACGCAGGCGCTGGGAGCCGGCCCGAGATCTCCGGGCTGGAGGGGCGCGCATGCGTGCAGTTCTTTAGAGGCGGTAGCTCCTTCGGCGTCGCGGCTGGAGCCTGAGTGCTAGACTGAGTGGGGCGCAAATAGGATCCCGCTGTTAGTCGGTAGGCATAGGTAGGACCGCTGTCTTGTGGGGAGTAGGGGGCTGAAAGGCGAAGGCCCGAAATGCAGGGGTCCTGAGCCTTTCCTATGAGGTCTGGGCCGACTATTGTATGTGTCGCAGCGACTGCGCACAAAATGGCGGCGGGCAGACGGCGGGGGCGGGAGCGGGAGCAGCCGGGGGACCCCAAGGATGGGAAGGGGAGTGCGACTGGCTTGCGCCTGTGCTTTGCCTCGCTGCTCAGGACAACATGGTCTGGCGCCCGTGTTGGGCCGTGTCTCAGGAAGAGCCGCCGCTTCACCGGGCCGAGGGAGAAGAGCTTTTCGGCTAGGCGGGTGGCCCCTTCCCTAGGGGCGCGGGGCCTGCGGAGGCCGTGCCAGGCCTGACAGCCGCGGCTGCAGCGTGAGGGGGCACGAAGGAAGGAGGAGCGTCCTCTCCACCCTGCGCGAAGAGGCGGTGGAGTTGGAGAGAGACCTCGGCCGGCCGCGGTGTGCAAGAAGCGTGGAAAAGCGTGTTTGCGTTTGGAGAATGGGGCTGTGGGGCGGAGCCGGCAAGTTACGACCCCGCGACTTTGCGGTGTCCTGAGTGCCTGCCTTGTGTGACGGGGAGAACAGAGAAAACATCACCCCAGTGTGGGTTACAGAGGGCTTGTAAATGGCGGTGATATTTCCACTTTTCTTAGAGGAATTGTTAATGCAAAACGTCAGTGATGATTGGCTTTAGTGTGATTCCTGCTTGGTCTGCGTTCTTTTAAGAAGAGATTTATGTATATATACCTATACCTTTCGAATCCTTGTGGGTTTTGAAACAGATTCTTTGTTGTTGGAGGTAACTGCGATGGGGGGGGGGAGTCGTTGTAAGAAAACCTTTCATTGAATTAGATAATGAGAGCATCCTCAAGCTAATTTTTCATAATCTTGAAATTTGGGGGTTCGGATGAAGGGAGTACATACCCTTAAACATGAAAGACCTCAGAAAAAAACCTGTCAGCTGGTTCCACCTGCTAATGTTGATGCAAATTTCTTTACTGAACCACCTCTGGAATTGTGTGTGCGCGTGCACACACACACACAAACACACACCTTTCTTCCTTTATCAACGGGTATTTTTTTAGGGATGTTGTAAAGATTATCAGTTTAAAGTGATATTTACAAAAAATGAATTCAAGGGAATTTACAGAGAAAAGTAAGCGTGTATATTACATCACTTCAACATTGCCTTAAATGTTACTAATGGTAGTCTAGATCAGTAGGTTTGTGTTGCATTTTTATAGAGTTTGACAGCATTTCATGTACTCTTTGCTCCATCTCTGCATTCTGTGTATTTTAAGTAATTGTGTGGAATCCAAGGAGTTCGTACACAATTACGCTGGGCCATGCTCTCCTTGGTCATTTGTGTAGGAACAAAGTGCTAAAGATAAAGGTTTTAACAGTTGGAAGAAAGCACAGAATCTAATTCATTTCTATGAATTAGTTCTCAGAATGTGTTTGTGTCACATCTATTTGTATATCGGTAATGTTTCATTTTTGTAATCTTTGCATTTTATTATGAGGATTCGTACAACAGAAACTAGATTTTAAAGAGGTTCTCACAATCAGTCATCACTTTATGGCTTCTTAAAGAATTTTTCTCTTGTGTGCTCTTAAAAAGGTGATTTATGGAAATTTTGTTTTTATGTAGTGGAAGAAAATGAGAAACAAGTAATTTAGTGGAAAGAGAATTAGGCTTTGGAATCAGAAGACCTGGATTTGAGTCTCTATTTACCTTACTGTTTATATGAACTGTGGGTAAGTTATTTTAGTTTTTCTTATCTGTAAAACTATGGTAATACCATTTTGTGCTTGGGTTTTTTTTTTGTGTCTATTAAGTGAGGTACGGTGTGGGAAGCACCTGTTTCATTGTACATACTAGGTTTTTAATATTTTAGCTCGTTCAAATTTTGAAGTTCTGAGGCAGCATCTTTTGAATAATGGTGACAGTCTGTGGATACTCCTTTTTAATTAAACAGATTAAAGGAATTTAGATTAAATTAATAGAATATCAGAGTTTAAAGACTGTATTTTCTACTTTGCAAACTTTATACATGGTTCAGTTGTTGGAACTGTCAAAATATACTGTAATTATTTACATAATTTGTTTTAGTAGTTGATATATACTGGATGTTGAGTGAATAAACTCAGCCAGTAGTTACCAGGACCTGGACTCTTAAGCACTTCTTTTTTCCATTGTGTCTATTATCAAAGTTTGGATTTGTCCAAATTATTTTTCTTTGTCCTTTCTTTTTGAGACAAGTGCTGTGTAGTTCAGGATGGTCATGAACTCACTGTCCTCAAGCTCAGCTTCCAAGTATTGGGATTGCCAAATTATTAATGAAATGCTTTAGTGAAGAAGAAAATTTTCAGTATAGGTATTCAGTTTGGGCTGTTTGCAAGGGAAACAGAACTTAGTGAATAAAAATGTGGTTTAGAGATTATCTGGATATATTTGTGGCTAAAGCACATAAGCTCCTATTTATATCCAGCTTGTTTACTCTTTGATTGCTTCATCTTTGTTTAATCTGAAATTTGAGGTTGAAAAGGAAAATAAAAAATAAGTATATAAAAATAAGTACATAAAAGATGAGAATCATGTAAAGAAAGAATGGTGGGGAAAAGATGAAATACAGAAATGAAACCCCTTAAATCTAATAAAATCAATAAGGGACAAGAATAACAAGAGTTTTGAATTTAAAAGAAGAGAGTCCTGTGAGTAACTTTTAAGATACCTGATTCTCTTAGATATTATTTGAGTGTACATCTATTTTGGATTCTTTTCAACTCCTATCTTTTTTGTGGTACCAGAGGTGGAACTCAGGATTTTGTGCTTGCGAGGCAGGCATGGTGCCACTGAGCTACATCCTTGGACTCAGTACCAAGTCTGTTAATTTTTTCAGTCAAAATTTTTCTGTTGCCTCATGTAAGTCTTTATTAAAATCCCAAACAATTTTTTTCTATTGTCTCTGCTGATAGTTACTGACTTTTTTTGAATTTTACTTAAAATCTATTATGGAAAAATTTGAACATACATAAAAGCAGGGAGAATTATATGGTTTACCCATTTACCTGTCATCCTACAATTATTATAAGCTAATCTTATTTCTACTCCCTGTATTTTAATGATATCTCTTGAGTTTGTCAATATATAGTTAAGAATTTTCTCAGGTTTAGGAAACGGTGCTAATTACACCTAAAATAATTATTAACTGTTAATGACTGTTGTTAAAAATTAACTTTTCAATAGTTACTCATACAGTATTCAGATTTTTCTTTTATACACATGTGTATATATAAAAAATTTGTTGGGGTCAAGAGCCAGGTAAAATTTATAATTGGAGCAATTTGTCTATAATTGTTTGCAGTTTGTTGGTACATCTCTTGTATATATAATCTCCCAACTTAGCTTACTTGTTGAAGAACAATTTTGCTTTTTATGTTTTAACTGATATATATAGATAGATGCTTTTCTTCATTGCTATCTGCCTCCATGGATTTTGATGTGACTGCAATAATTCCCAGATCTCAATTTAGAACTACTAGAGGGAAGGTGGAAGTAAGACGTTAGTTCCTATTTCAAACATACTGTAATTTTCAGAAATAATTCAATTTTTAATAAAAGAAACAATCACCTGTTTAAATAAAACATGTTACTTACCTGATTTTTTTTTTTGAGCACCTGTCACATGCCAGCATTTATAATTTTAATCACCATTTGTGGTATGTGCAGTATTAACATTTTCAAATGATGAAGCTGGGGCTTGGGTTAAATAGTTTGTTCAGTCATATTGTTAGATGGTGCAGTACCAGAATTTAAAGAAAACTCTATACTATGTATAGGGTTTAAATTTTTACACATTATGTTACCCTGCCTCTCTAAAGTTGAATTAATAGCGTTAAATTTTACTTGTAGGAGTAAACCAATTGTACATGAAGTCATTCACTGACACCCTTCTAGCTGGGTGGGTGGGTATCTTCAGATCAGTGGAAATTTCCCCAAAGATTAGCTTATTATGGATTACGTAATGACTAACAGTTAATAGTTAGGGAGGGAACATAATGTAGAAAAAAGAACGGCCAAATCCAAAATTGTGTTTGGGGCGGATGTTCTCTATTACACTGCAAGTTTTCTGCCTCTTGTCACACTTGTTTTTTTTTTAACCTAATACACAAGTTACGTAGTCACTGTTGGACATAAAATGTTGGATCATTATCTTTGAGTGAATATAAGCTTTGAGAGCTCGGATGTTAATTGTATATTAAATTATGTAATTACATATTAACGTCCCACATTCATAAATTTCTCTACTTAGCTGACTTACAATTCATTCATTGTCCTCTCTTTGGTACATGTGTGTACACATACATACATTTTTTTCCTGAACAGGTGCATACATACATTTTTCTTTCTTCCTAAATACTTCAGTGTATATTTCCTAAAAATAGGTTGTTTTATAGTTGTAGTATGATTTGCAACTTTAGTAAATGTAACATTGATAAAATTTTTTAATCTTTACTTTTTCATTTGACCCAATAGTGTTCTTTCTAGCAGTTTTCTGCCCCTCTATGCAGGATCAGTCTAGGGTGGGCTGCTGCTCTAAGTCATCATATTTCTTTAGTCTTCTTTAATTTTGAACGTTTCCATATCAGTGGCTTTATCTTTTGTGAAATTGACATTTTAAAGAATACAAGATGGTTTCCCCTTTTATTTGTTGGAGATACATTCTCACTGTGTAGTTTTTTGTCTCATCTTCCAGAGTGCTTGGATTATGGGTGTGTACTATCACATCATCGTTTGCTTTTATTGTTACTAGAATATTTCTCATTTTTGGTTGTCTGGATATTTTCTCTTGATGAGTATTCAGATTATGCATTCTTGAGCGGAAAAATCACAACAGTGATATATCCCTAGGATATCAGATCTGAAGGTGCTAGATGTCCATCTATCCTTCATTAGTGTTTCTGTGTTTGGTTGTATACATTAAATGTTAGCTGTAAAGAGACATTTTAAGACCATGTAAGTGTTCTACTCTTAAGAATTTCCATTTGGATGTTTCTTGCATGAGCAACTTTTCAATGAGAATTTTAAAATGGTGATTTTTCCAACTCCATCTGTATTTCTACACTTAATGGTAGGTAGGTACCAGGTGCTTAGTAAGAGACTTCTCTTTTCCTTCATTGATTAATTTTTTGATGATTGACACAGACAGCAGACTCCTGTTTTTTTCAGTGTTCTGTTTAGTTCTTCACTGCTTTCTCCCATTTCATATTTATCTGTCTCCCGTGAGAGCTCTGGTTCCTAAAACCATCAAAACATTTACTTATTTCTCAATCCTATAATAATGTATATAGAGTACTTTTGCCGTTGCTTCATTCTTATTTCTACAAAATATTAAAAGAAGTGTAAATTTATTTCCTTGTTTCTGTAAACTCCACCAAAGCTGAGAGTACATAAATGAATTGTAGGTTTAGAAGTTGCCTGGATTAGTTTTTTTTCCCCTTTCAGCGAGTTATGTCACTTATTTGAAATATGATTAATTTTCTTTCCCTTTTCGATATCTCTTTCCCTTCCTTTATTTTTTAAAAAGTATATAGCTTTTTAAAAAGTATACAGCTGTGGGGCTGGGGGTTTAGCTCAGTGGTTCCAGCGCCTGTCTTGCAAGCTCCAGGACCCTGGTTCATTCCTGGTTAACCATATACAATACTGGGTGTGGAGATTCACGCCCAGATGCAACCAGTACCACATACCATAGTGCCGGGCGTGGTGGCTCACGCCTGTTATCCCAGCACTAGGGAGGCAGAGGCAGGAGGATTGTGGCGATATAAGTTTGAGGTTGAGCTCAGAGCCAGCCTGAACTACCAAGTGAGACCCTGTCTCAAAAAAAAAGTATATAGCTTGTTAACATGCTTGTAAAAGTCAAAACTGTACAATAAGATGTATTCATGAGATATTAACATATCCCTTAAATCCTTACTATCCATTACTTCTTGTAAGTAATCAACTTCATGGTTTTTCTATAAGTCCTGTGCTCAAATGAGTGTATGTGTTTTGATAACCATAGCAGATAATATATATGCATATTTTCTTATTTTTTAAACAAATAATATTCTTCTGTACCTTGTAGAGACTAAATTTTTGGCATTTGAGTTACTTTGTCAGATATTTTAGGTATGCTTACTTGAAGATTTTGGAAACCTAATTAAGGCAGATATAAGGATTCTATTCATGAAGGAAGCAAATAACCAAGTGGGTGCCTTAGCAAGAAGCAGTTAAGTCTCAGAAAGAATAGGAGCTGGATATTGAATGCTTTCAATATTATATTTTTTGTTCCCATTTTTGTCCCCCTCAGTACTGGGAGTTGGATCCAGTGTAGTTTTCCATGAAACTGCATATCCAGCTCTTTTTTTGAGACAAGACTTTTTTTTTTTTTGAGACAGGGTCTCGCTTTGTAGTTCACGCTGGCCCTGAGCTCAGCCTCAAACTCACAATCACAACAATCCTCCTGCCTCTGCCTCCTGAGTGCTGGGATTACAGGTGTGAGCCACCATGCCCGGCACTGTGGTATGTAGTACTGACTGCTGCTGGGTGTGAGTCTCCACACCCAGTATTGTATGTGGTTACCAGGGAATTGAACCTGGGCCCTTGCACTTGCAAGACAGGCACTGGAACCCTTGAGCTAAACCCCCGGCCCAATTAAGACAAGTTTTTTGATAAATTGACACAGCTGTGTTCAAACTTGTGGTCCTCCTGCTTTGGTCTCCCGGAATGTTGGGATTACAGGTGTATGCAATGATTCCTGGTCTGTATATCTTTGTTATAGTCTTTTTTTTGTTTGTTTTTGAATTTTTTTTGAGACAGGATCTCGCTTTTGTAGTATAGTCGGGCTTTGAACTCTCTATGAAGCCCAGGCTAGCCTTGAACTCTTGGCAATCCTTCCTCTGCCTCCAGAACACTGGAGTTACATGTGTGAGCCACCACACCCAGCTGTCATAGTGGTCTTATTTTATTATTTATGTTTTCTCAGTAATTCAGTAAATATGGTTGTTCAGCAGCATTTGAATTTTATAACACCCCTCCTACTTTTCTCATTTCTAATTTTAAAGAAATAATTACAGGGCTGGGGATTTAGCTCAGTGGTTCCAGTACCTGTCTTGCAAGCACAAGGGCCAGGGTTCGATTCCCTGGTTAACCATATACAATACTGGGTGTGGAGACTCACGCCCAGCAGCAGTCAGTACCACATACCACAGTGTCGGGCGTGGTGGCTCACACCTGTAATCCCAGCACTCAGGAGGCAGAGGCAGGAGGATTGCTGTGATTGTGAGTTTGAGGCTGAGCTCAGGGCCAGCCTGAACTACAAAGCGAGAACTTGTCTCAAAAAAAAAAAAAAAAAGTACAGGGAAGATGTCTTTATTCAAGCTGGAATCCCATGTTTTCTCTTCAACTAATGTATTTTGTTCATTAATGATATCAAGATAAGCAGAACTACAAGCCCACTTCTCCTTGGGAGTGTTATTTTGACCATAAAACGCTATAGACTTAGTTATGTATGCACTGTACATGTTCCTGAAGAATAAAAGTATATGTGATTATATTCATCTGATTTATCAAAAAATTGTTTTCCTAGAAAAATAGTATTAAATTACTGCTCTATAGAGCTGTGTGATCAAATAGTTCTCAAGATAATCTGTTTCTAGCATTAAATATTAGCAATTGGTTTTTCATTGTTCTTCCGAGCTCAAGTTCAGATATCTTTCAGATAGCATTAAATTTTATGATATCTTTTATAATTTTTAATAATGTTTCTGATTGTTTTTGCTTTATTTAACTGTTTACTTGAAGGCACTACGTTGTAGAATTTTAATATCCAACGTGATACTTTCTGTCAGTATTACTGGCACATTCAGAATTATAACATTTTTGATGAGGCATAAGGAAACAAAATTAATGGTAGAAAAAATTGGGTGAGTGAATCTGTCTATATGGTAGGAGAGATTAGCTGATAGGCATTTGAACTGAAGAAAGCACAGAATGAATGTTAGTATTTGTGATTGAATTAACACCTAGACTCTTGCATTAGCTGTCCAATGTAATATCTGCATTCTTTTATTTCTTTTATTTTTTATTTTTTATTTTTTAAGACAAGGTCTCACTTTTATAGTTCAAGCTGGCCCTGAGTTCAGCCTTGAACTCGTAGCAGTCCTCCTGCCTCTGCCTCCCACGTGCTGGGATTACAGACTTGAGTCTCTACACCCAGCATTGTTGTATGTGGTTACCAGAGATTTAAACTGGGCCCTTGCACTGGTAAGGCAGGCGCTGGACCACTGAGCTAAATTCCCGGCCCAATAACTACATTCTTAAGTGTCAGAGTGAAATTATATAGTCTGAAACAGTGCCCTAAAAAGTATGGGAATATATCTAGGAAAATAATAATAGTTTTCCTTCTGTGGTAAAATTATAGAAAACTTTACTTTTTTTAAATATAAGGGTGGTGTTTCTTTTTTTTTTGGTTGAAGAGGGAAATACAAAAGCTGTATCACTATTATAACTAGAAAAAAGAAAGTTATAAAATATATCTACATTTTAGGGCCGGGGAGTTAGCTCAGTGGTTCCGGCGCCTGTCTTGCAAGCGCAAGGACCCGGGTTGGATTCCCCGGTAACCACATAACAATGCTGGGTGTGGAGACCTACACCCAGCAGCAACCAGTACCACATACCACAGCGCTGGGCGTGGTGGCTCACGCCTGTAATCCCAGCACTCGGGAGGCAGAGGCAGGAGGATTGTGATGTGAGTTTGAGGCTGAGCTCAGGGCCAGCCTGAACCACAAAATGAGACCCTGTCTCAAAAAACCTAAAAAATATATATATATATATATATGTATATATATATATATATGTATATATATATATATATATATAATCTACATTTTATACGTTCAGGATTTGATGTATGTAAATACACCAACAGGATATAATACATTCTGTTGTGATCTTGTTATGTTTTGCCTATATTCTAATGATTTACTTACTCTGTAATCTAGGATTCTTTTGCTCTTGGGGTTGTTGTGAAATTCAAGAGATAATGAGTACTATTGAAGTGCTTTGTAAACCATGAAAAACTAAAGTGGAAGGGTATGGTTTGGTGTAAATCTTTGCATTGTTATCCAGTGAAACCATTATAATCTGCCTAATTTTTGATGATGGTTTTGATTCTAAGAGTTTTTAAAACTACTGATGGTTGTGAAAAACAGGCTTCC
The DNA here is from genome assembly GCA_004026965.1 of Petromus typicus. NCBI lineage: Eukaryota > Metazoa > Chordata > Mammalia > Rodentia > Petromuridae > Petromus > Petromus typicus. The sequence goes on along the minus strand of PVIR01028738.1, from coordinate 8,820 downwards.
TTCTGAAAGACTACATCAAAGTAATGAGCAGTTTTTGTCTTTGTCCTTGTATTGGGTATCTCAGCCATATCATATGATCTGATGACCATGTCTTTTAAATTTTTTAGCCATTAGAATAGTATATTTTGGTTCTTAAAAGGACATTGAAGAGGTTTTTAACTGTTAGGTACCAAAATATAACAGTTCAAATGTTTTGTGACTGTTCAGTGTCTTGTTTTAGAAAAGCATTGTATACTGGAAAATATCAATTGAAAGTAGCAAATAGGATGTGGAGCTAAGTGATAGAGAGCTTTTGGTCAAACCTGCTTAAGGCTCCAGGTTTGATAGCACTGCCACCCTTGTTTGTGTGTGTGTGTGTGTGTGTGTGTGTGTGTGTGTATGTATGTGTGTGTGTGTGTGTGAGAGAGAGAGAGAGAGTTGGGTTTTCTTAGTTTTTTTTTTTTTTTTAGTTTTTTGAGACAGAGTCTCACTTTATAGTTCAGGCTGGTCCTGAACACAGCCTTGAACTCTGCAGTCCTCCTGTCTCTGCCTCCTGAGTTTTGGGATTATAGGCGTGAGCCACCATTCCCAGCTTTGTGGTATGTGGTACTGATTGCTAGTGGTGTTTAGTCACCACAACTGGCATTGTTGTATGTGGTTACCAGGGATTGAATCCAGGACCTTCCACTTGCAAAGCAGGTGCCAGAACCACTGAGCTAAATCTCATGCCCTGAGAGATTTTGTACAGTAGTGCAGTAATGTTTAATGTAAACTCCACCTGCAGTTGTCAGATTTACATACATATACACAAAGTTTTAAAAAGGTTACCAGAATATTAGTTTATTCTGGGTGGCTTTATATATTCATATATGGATTTCTCAAATGAATTCTTACTATATAGTGTGGTCAGAAACATAGTGAAGATTTACATAAAAATGAATGTATTATAGTAAAAACCTTAGTGGCATTAGTCCCCTTCAACATTGCCCCTCACTTTGAACACACTTATCCAGTCGTTCTTGTGCTTTCTGAAGCAGTTCTGTAAGTACTCCTTGGAGTGGCTGGTTGTGGCTGCCTTGATGTTCTGAATCTGCCTAAATCATTTATGGCAGGGGCCGGGGAGTTAGCTCAGTGGTTCCGGCGCCTGTCTTGCAAGCTCAAGGACCTGGTTTAGATCCCTTGGTCACCACATACAATACAATGGAGACTCATGCCCACCAGCAACCAGTACCACATACCACAGTGCTGGGCATGGTGGTTCATGCCTTTCATCCCAGCACTCGGGAGGCAGAGGCAGGAGGATTGCTGTAATGTCAGTTTGAAGCTGAGCTCAGGGCCAGCCTAAATTACAAAGTGAGACCCTGTCTCAAAGAAAAAAAAAGTTTAAAAATTTATGGCAATGTCTGTCAGGTAAAAATGTTACAGCATGTTCTTACCTACTTTCTTCACTAGATCTTGCACTGTGCCATTTCCAGGTCTTCTCCAAAGTAAAAAATGATAGTGAAAGATAAATATTTTGAATCAATATAGGATATTGAGGTAGCTATGACTGCGTAAGTAAGGACATAAATGAAGATTATGAGAAATGCCCAGAAAGTGGCAGATATATGAGATAAGTGCATTTTAAGCAAGGAAGAATATGTATTTTGAGGAGGATTAATGACTAGTGTCTTTTAACCTAATAATTTTTTAAAAAAATTTAAACATTCACTTTATTTCTTGATAATAGTTCATACTGCCTTGCTGGCCTCTAACTTCTGGGCTCAAGAAATCCTCTTGCTTCAGTCTTCCAGGTAGCTATATTGTAGCTGCAAGCTAATAAACTTACCTTGCTGAGAAATGATTTTATTAGTGAAAATTTTGCCACTTTTTATTTTCTATAACAGGCATATATACGTAATATAATTAGTAATAAAATTTTAAAAAGATAACTGTAGTAGTTTTCAAAGGACTTTTAAGAGTTCAGAGTCAACATGGTGGCATATACCTGTGATCCCAGCAACCTTGGAGGCTGAGACAGGAGCATTCACAATTTGAGACCAGCCTCGGAACTCATGAGACCCTGTCCTTAAAAGGACTGAGGATAGTAGCTAATAATAGAGTGCTTGCTTAGCATATGTGAAGCTGTGTGTTCAGTTCCCAGTACCACAAACCAAACCAAAGTAAAATTTAAAAAAATCCCTCAGATTTTAACTCAGGTTTTTCCAAGTTAGTGTAATAATTTCATAAGTTAGCTGTCCATAAAATTCTTTATGTGAGCATACCCATTTATGATCAGATCCCTGGGGTTAAATGAAAAATTCTTTATAATAGCTGCTTTAATTTGTTTGTTTTCTGGGTGTTGATGACAAATTTACCTTTTATGTTTTGGATTTTTGTGTTTTGTCACATTTGCAGGCTCAATCAGTATCAATCTCAAAAGGATTCATTTTTGTTGGAACTTGATTCTTAGAGATTTCTATACAGTAGTTTGTAAAAGCTTGTTCTCTTACAGCCTATAAATATATTGATAGTGTAAGGCAATGGTATGAACATTAGGAAATACATAGATTTTTTTGCCTGTAAGAACTAAAAATGTAGTTTTTCCATCTGATGTTTGTTGGCAATTACATGTAGTAATTAGATGACTGATTAAAATCTGTCTCATTTGTGTGTTTTGTTTTGGGAGACAAAATCTCACTCTGTAGTTGAGCCTGTTTCTGAGCCCACACTACATAGCCCACACCAGCTTTGAGCTTGCAGTGATCTTTCTCAGTGTACTGAGTGCTAGGATTATAGGCATGCACCACCACCATGCCTGTCTCCATTTATATTTTATTGCGTAGGGGAGAAACAGTTATTTAGAGAACTTTGTTCTTGAAGTTAAAAAGAGACTTCATTCAGTGGAGAGAATGGTACAGAAAGAGTGTGAAAGGGTAGAAAACTATTTACCTAAGTGATGATTGTGTTTAAGGATTGAGAAAGGACATATTTGTTCTTTTTTTTTAGGTTTTTTTTTTTTTTTTTGAGACAGGGTCTCGCTTTGTAGTTCAGGCTGGCCCTGAGCTCAGCTTCAAACTCACATCACAGCAATCCTCCTGCCTCTGCCTGATGAGTGCTGTGATTACAGGCGTGAGCCACCACGCCCGGCACCGTGGTATGTGGTACTGATTGCTGCTGGGCCTGAGTCTCCACGCCCAATATAGGTTTGTGGTTACCGGGGATCGAACCTGGGTCCTTGTGCTTGCAAGACAGGCATCGGAACCACTGAGCTAAACCCCCGGCCCAGGACATATTTGTTCTTAAATGTAATTTTACTATGTAGAAGTAGCCGTACTTTAATAGATGGTTATTAAAAACCTGGGGTTATTATCAAAGAACATTTTTAAATAGGGAATTTGGATATAAGGGCTCAAAATTCATGTCTGCTGCTTATCTGGTGAATTAAAAGCCTGTGAAATTTTAGTTGTACTTTTGTTTCATACTAACTTGAAAACTAATAATCTATGTTAATAACAAAGACTTTGGATGTAGTTGTTCATATAGTTTAACAAATATTTGAGGGTCCTCTGAGTAACTTCAAGGGAACAGTGCTCCTAAAATTACTTGTTGTTATTATATATTTACTGTGTTTGGTGTATCACCAGGAAAGGAATTCAGAGGGTAACTAGTTCTGTTAATATTAATTTTTATTTGCAGTCATGAGGATTGAACCCACAGCCTTGTACTGAGGTACATCACTAACCCTTTTAAAAAATTTTATATTTTAAGGCTGAGTCTCTTGTTAAATTGCTGATGGGCAGGCCTGTCTCAAACTTCTGATTCTCCTATCTCAGTCTCCCAGAGTGCTTGTGATGGGATTATAGAGTATGCTGTAATGCCTAGCTAGGAGTAGTGTATATATATTTGGGAGGTAATTCTTAGTCAGGTGATGTAGTTCAGTGGCAGAAGTGCTTGACTAGCATGTGAGAGGCATTGGCTTTGGTAATTAATTGTTAATTCTTAACAATGAATAGGTACCCTCAGTTAACAGTGTTGGAAAAAAGCATGCACATGAACACAGAAACATTAGATATTAAAAGATAAAAGTCCAAAAATGGTGTGAACAATAATTAAGGGAAGTCTCCAGAGGGCTTACATGACTTGGTGGTCAAGAAACGTTTAATGGAGGCTGACCTTGAAGGATTAGTGAAATTAATTCAGCATCGAAGGCAAGTTTGATTTGTTTTGACATTTGGGAGAAATAGGAACAAAGGCCTAGATAGAATGTGTCTGATAAAATTAGAAAAGTAAATATTGACTACACTGGTTGGACATAAAGCTATTTAAAGAAATTTAAAGCTATTTTAAGAGATATTTTTGGTTTTTTTGAAGAGGAGTGATACAGTCAAAATGTCCTGTTGAAAATACTAAATGTATTAGCATTATGCAGAATGGTCAGAAAGAGAGTGTTAACCAGGTGAAGAAGCCCACTGTCCAGCTAAATTAGCATTTCACTAACATGTATAAAGAAAAAAGAACATGGTAGAGGTGAAATTGTAGCTTGAACCAGAAAGTGATGATAATCAAATAGGATCAGTAGTGTAGATTTCTATTGACATATAAAGAAACTTCCGTATGTATTTCACATTGTCCATTAAAGTAGGAACTTCATGCATAGCATAGGCATAATGTATGCTTTTTAAGGAAGAGGAAAGGCAAGTTCTGTGGGTGCTGACCTTGGTCCTGAATGATAAAGGGCTACTGTATTTGAGAAGTTGGTTGGATTGGTTTGATAGGAAAAAAACCTCTGTTAAGCTAGTCAGCAGTCAGGTTTAACTGATAGAATTTGTGGGAGTTGCAAGATCATCTTACTCACATCTATTAGCAGTTAAAAGTATGGATTATGGGGCCAAATTACCTTGAGTACAAATTCTGTCATGTGCACTCTGTGTGTATATACCTCTAACATCCCTGGGCCTTAGTGTCATCCTCTGTAAAACTACATATCTTGGGAGGTTGTGAGAACTGAGTGGCTAAATTTCTGTAAAGTGCTTAGTACACTGACATACAGACAAGGTCTGTAAATAAATCTTTGTTATTATCCATATATTTGGTCTATCACCAGAGAGGGAATTTAAAAGAAGAGTAACTAGTTCTGTTACGTACTATATTGTATATTATAACCAGTTCTGTGACTATAGTCAAGACAAACAGTTGGCTACTGTAAATTCTTACCATATAAGAAACATTTATAAGTGTAGTTTAATTGCTGTGTGAAATTAGATGGAAAGTTGAGTCCACAGAAGATGGTGTGTTATAGAAATAGATCTTATAAAACTTTAAGATTACAGACCTTAACTTTCATTGTTTGTACATATGTCTGATTGTGTCTGATTACTTACATTTTAAGTGTGTGTGCATTTGTTTCTGTTTTAGTGTCTTTCCCATCCCACCCCCATATTAGATGAGATTGGATGCGTTCAGGGTGGTATGGTTACACACACCCCTCCCCCCATGAAAACATGAAATCTCATTTTTCAAGATTTAAAAAGTCATAATTATCTCTCAGCGCCTTGGACAGCACTCAGTACAATACAGTATACATGCACTCAGGCTTGAGATTTATGTTTGTATTTTGGATTCCTGGGAGGGAAAAAAGGAAGTTTCAGGGATAGTTTAAAAGCCCTTACTCTAAAAGGATGTGAAATACACAATGTGGTTTCATGGCTTTATTTCAAAATGTTTTACACTGGCTATAGAACCCACTTCATGAAGGAGTTTGAATTAAAATGATCTAATATTTGTGTTTTAACTTTCAGCTTTGTGTTATTCTTGGAAAATTTCGCACCACTTGTGAATTCCTTGAACCTGGGCATTGCAAACCCACTTCTGTTGGGCCCGTCTTCTTTGCACTTTGCTCAGATTAAGACTCATTTGGCGCTTCAGCAGTTGAATGCCGTTGCCTCACATGGTTCCACACCACCTTATGCTTTATTAAATCAGGCATTTTTGAAAGTAGCCATGTCGAGACCCAGGTTTAATCCGCGAGGAAACTTTCCACTTCAGAGGCCACGAGCACCTAACCCTTCTGGGATGAGGCCTCCAGGACCATTTATGAGGCCTGGATCTATAGGTCTTCCAAGATTTTACCCAGCAGGGCGAGCCCGTGGAATTCCACACAGATTTGCTGGTCATGAATCTTATCAGAACATGGGACCACAGAGAATGAATGTTCAGGTAACTCAACACCGAACTGACCCAAGATTGACCAAAGAAAAATTGGATTTTCATGAAGCAGAAAAGAAGGAGAAACCTCATGGTAGCCGATGGGATGATGAGCCTCATATATCTGCACCAGTGGGAGTGAAACAGAGTTCTGTAACACAGGTTACAGAGCAGAGTCCTAAAGTACAGAGCCGCTATACAAAAGAGAGTGCCTCAAGTATCTTAGCAAGTTTTGGATTATCTAATGAAGATCTGGAAGAACTGAGTCGTTATCCTGATGAACAGTTAACTCCTGAGAATATGCCATTGATTTTAAGGGATATAAGAATGAGAAAAATGGGGCGCCGATTACCTAATTTACCGTCTCAGAGCAGAAATAAAGAAACACTTGGTAATGAAGCAGTTTCAAGTAATGTGATTGATTATGGGCATGCAAGCAAATATGGCTACACAGAAGATCCACTTGAAGTGCGGATTTATGATCCTGAAATTCCAACTGATGAAGTCAAGAATGAATTTCGGTCACAGCAGAACATTTCTGCTTCTGTTCCCACTCCAAATGTGATATGTAATTCTGTGTTTCCTGTGGAAGATATGTTTCGCCAGATGGACTTTCCCAGTGAGTCCTCCAATAATCAGTCTTTTTTCCCAGTTGAGAGTGGAACTAAAATGTCAGGCTTACATATTTCAGGACAATCAGTCCTTGAACCTGTAAAATCCATCAGCCAATCTATTAACCAAACAGTTAGCCAGACAATGAGTCAGTCTCTGATTCCTCCTCCTATGAACCAGCCTCCTTTTTCATCTGAATTAATTTCAGCAGTGAGCCAGCAAGAGCGGATCCCCCATAAACCTGTGATTAATTCATCTAATGTTCATGTTGGATCAAGAGGAAGTAAAAAGACTTACCAATCAGAGACTGATATTCCCATTCAGTCTCCCTTTGGGATTGTGAAAGCATCTTGGCTACCAAAGTTTTCACATGCTGATGCCCAGAAGATGAAGAGACTCCCAACTCCTTCTATGATGAATGATTATTATGCAGCATCTCCAAGAATATTTCCACATTTGTGTTCTCTGTGTAACGTAGAATGTAGTCATTTGAAGGTGAGTGTTTTTAACGATCACTGTATAATGATGCTCAGCGCCCAAGTTTTCTCATACATATCCTGATGCTAACTAGGCATTAACAAAATGACAGATTAATTTTGATTGCAACTTCAGCAATTATTTGTCATCTTAAATAGCACTGGATTTAGTACTTCATTGTGAAGGCTTTTCTGTATTTCTGTGACTGGACATACCATATAGCTTGTCCTTTTATTTTGAACTTCTAACTGTCCCATTTATGTAGCATAACATTTATATAACATAAATTGTACTTATATCCTAGTGTCATGAGTTATGTTTATCTAAATGGGATCTATTAACATACAAATATAAAAACTTGTTATAATTCGTTTGTATTGTACACTTTTAAGAGCCAGTATATTATGTAAACTTGCACATACCTGTCTTGAGCTAAAGACATTTAACAACTTAAAAACATTTAATGTTGACTTAAATGCTTTATGATTTGTATGGGCCAATGATTTTTTGGGGTTTTTTTTTGGTATTTTTGAGGAGTTTTCTGAATAACTGCATAACAAAATGAATCAGGACACATTAATTTTATTTTTTTAGTTATTTCTTTTTTTTGTGGTCTGGGAATCAAACTCAGGCCCTTACGCTATCAAGATAGGCATGGTATACCACTTGAGCTAAATCCTCAACTCATTATTTTGGAATCAGCTATGTTTAGAAAATGATAGAAATTTGGAGATAAATTTTTAAAATAAGCTTTAGGTACTTTCATTGTGAGCATAGTTTCTGAGGTATTGAGAGTAATACAGTATAGAATATACTATTTGATGATAATCCATTGGTAGTTAGAAATAGTAATTTCTGAGTAAGTTTTGTTCACTTAGGTATTTGGAAATCATTGGTTTGTCTGTTTACTAATGTAATCTGTGCATTTAGTAAATGCCAAGGAGGGAAGTACTTTCTGTGGGAAGAAGCTCTATGACCTTAGTCTTGAAATGTTTGTACTTTGAAGAGGCTTACAAACCTATAGGTGTTGATTCTCTCGTTCTTTTTTTCTTCTTTTTTGAGCTCTTCTCTTCTGTAATGTACTCACCAGACTTCAGTCAACATAATTTGACAATTGAATCTATTGCTATTGTCTTAAGGTTCACTCTCAGAACACAGCATTCTGGCCGGGAGGTACAGCTTAGTGTGCTGAGTTGAGTAACCAATAACCATGGGGGCAAGAAAAAGGCAGCATATACTGCCTGTTTTAGCCAGGCTTACTGAATTCTAAATAAATAAGTTTCTTTATAACTTCAAAAGGGGCAATGAGGTTTCGGTATTTTTGGCACTACTGCTTTTTTTTTCTTTTGTATTGGGATTTGGGATTTTTTTTGTTCTTTGCAGTACCAGGGATATAACACTAAGCCTGAACTACATCCCTAGCTCTTTTTAACTAAGTCATTAAGTTGTTTAGCCTGGACTTGAACTTGCAATCCTTCTGCCTTAGCTTCCAAGAGTTCTAGGATTACAGGCATCTTACCACATTCATATTGGGATAACAAAGACTTGACCCTAAAAAAAAAAAAA
>PVIR01028737.1:0-14985 GCA_004026965.1 Petromus typicus | reverse complement strand
TGTGTATTTAAAAATAGCACTGATATATTTTTAAATACACAAAATATCCTATAAACCAATAAGCTTAAAAACTATGGACTAATATAGGAAACTTCATCAAAAAAGAAGTGAAACTGACTCAACCAGAGGAAAACATTTTGTTCATACTTATGAGAGAAACAAATATACTGGCCCAGTAATATGTCACGGTTTGCCCATCCCGAGGTGATACAGATGAGAAGTATGCTAACATGCAGTCAGCAGGACATGTCGGCACGTGCTCGTACCGTATTGGGGGTGGAAATTCACACAGACTTGTTGAAGCGTAGTGAGAATCTCTGAACATGTCAATGTCACCTAAAGTTGGGTTCCACTTTTTAGGTGTTGTTTCTGCAGTGTACTCGTAGATGTGCAAGATGAATGTGTACCAGGATTGAGCTGCACACCAATCCACCAATCCCAGCAACATTTGGAAGAGCTTCCCCTGTCTTAGCTCTTACCTATGCAATCTAACTCCCACAAGCACTATTTGAGTATCATTATCTTCATTTTACAAAAGGGGGAAATGAGAGGAAGGGAAAACTAACTTGCCCCCAACAAAGAGAAGAACAGGGACTTAAACCTTGATCATGATCCCAAGTTGACAGGTTCTCATGAGACTGATCTTCCTCTGTGTGTATGAGATGGAGGCAGGTGTAAAAGAAAAAAATAACAGGAAGCCACTCTATATGTACTGGACTGATAATATATGTTATCTAGAAATGTACACATGGATTTCTGAAATACATGCTATATAAGAAAACAAGGAGTGTGGGGCCGGGGAGTTAGCTCAGTGGTTCCAGCGCCTGTCTTGCAAGCGCAAGGGCCCGGGTTCGATTCCCCGGTAACCACATAACAATACTGGGTGTGGAGACCCACACCCAACAGCAACCAGTACCACATACCACAGTGCCGGGCGTGGTGGCTTACGCCTGTCATCCCAGCACTCGGGAGGCAGAGGCAGGAGGATTGCTGTGATGTGAGTTGGAGGCTGAGCTCAGGGCCAGCCTAAACCACAAAAGGGAGACCCTGTCTCAAAAAAACCTAAAAAAAAAAAAAAAAAGAAAACAAGGAGTGAAAAAGTGCAGTGTATTATTTTTGTGGAGAAAAGAATATATTTTCAAATGTTTCTAAATACATGTCTTATCTTCATAAATACAAGGAAAGAAAAAGCAGCAGTTGTTAACAGGGGAGAGGGACTCATTGACTTGAGAGACGGGCAGAAAGATGAAGATTTACCATGTATGTTGATCACTTGTGCCTTTGAATTTTGTTCTGTGCACAGATACTAGTAAAGAAAAGAAATTAACAGGGAAGAGTAGTTCAAGGCCTGGTTTGGGGAGCATTTTTTTTCCATTCCTTCTCTTCTGTTTAATAAGGGCAGCTTATAAAAATTGAACATGTATTCATAAGTAATGAAAAGATGAGTCCTAGAAAAGTGAGAGAAGATATTTTTAATGCATAGAACCTATATATAAAGGATTCTTCAACATCAGCAGGAAAACAACAATAACAACAACAAACTGATACAGAAAATGAGCAGATACCAACAGATAATTTCTAGAAGAGGAAGTTCAGGGAGACAAATGCATGAAAACATATCAGCCGCTTTGGTGGTGGGGGTTGGGGGGTGGCTAAAAGGATACACACCCTCCTACACCTCCAGGTTTAAAAGTTTGGCAGTGGGAAGTGTCAGTGAGGGGGAGAAACATGGCAGATGTCACGCCCACAGCTGAAGTCAAGTGCAAACCACGGATGATGTGGGGACGCCTTGCCGAGTGGAAGATGTCTCCAGAGACCGTGACTCACCAGTTCCATCCAGGGGCTCAGGGACACAAGTTCAAGGAGGCTCCCAGAGGTGCTGGTTTTGTTTTAATGAAGGTATTTATAGGATGCATTGGCTAATGCGATTCCCAGGTATTTACAATCCCTTAGAATTTCTAAAGCCCTGGCCACTTATTACCTGTGGCCTCTATAAATCAACATCATGCCCATCTTTCTCTTTGCGCTCTAGAATTTGCAATACACATTTAATTCCAGGTGCTTCACAGATATTGTGCGTGCCTTGTGTTAGCCAAGTGTTCCCATCTCTTCTCTCCTGGCTGTGTATCGTTCCTTCCAGCCTCATCTTTCATTTCACAGGTAGGAGATGTGATTGAAAAATATGATGAATATTTAAATAGAATTTTTTGTTATAGCAAAAGATACATGGCTATTAATCCCTCCCACTTTGAATATGCTTATTCCATCATTCTTTCCACTTTCTAAAGCAGCTCCGGAAGTTCCCTTTCATGAGTGCTTTTGTGAAGCATGATAGAAAGAAGATAGTGAATACTGCTGCGGGGTACCATCCAACAAAGAGACATGCTGGTAACAACATCATCCATGTTAGTCATCTGAAACGGCACTGTCAAATGTCTGGCTTTTTCCCAAAGTCAGAATGACCCTAAAAGATAAACTAAACTTTTTTCTTTCTTTTTTGAGACAAGGTCTTTCTTTGTAGTTCAGGCTGCTCCTAAGCTCCGCCTCAGACTCACAGCAATCCTCCTGCCTCTGCCTCCTGAGTGCTGGGATTATAGGCGTGAACCACCATGCCCAGCACTGTGGTATGTGGTACTGATTGGTGCTGGGTGTGAGTCTCCACACCCAGTACTGTATGTGGTTACCAGGATGGAACCCTGACCCTTGCACTTGCAAGGCAAGCACTGGAACCACTGAGCTAAATCCTTGCCTAATTTTTTATTTTTTGAGACAGAGTCTCACTTTGTAGTTGAGGTCAGCCTTGAACTTACTATGTAGCTCATGCTGGCCTCAAATTTGTGGCAATCCTCCTGTCTCAGTCTCCTGAGTGCTGAGACTGTAGTTGAGCACCACCACACCAGACAAGATAAATATTTTGAGTCAATTCAAGACTCAAGGTATAATGAAAAAGGCATTATTTCAGACCTGATTCTACTTTCCCAAAAGAGGGCCCAAAGGTTGACGTGACACAGTCCTGTAAAGAAATGCACATCTTAAGTACGATTTCTTTCAGTAGCACTTACACCCTCTACGAACATTTGCTAAAAACTAAAAAATCCCGGGGAGAAAAACAAAACAGCAGCAAAACAAAACAACACAACACAAAACAGTGTCTGTGGAAAGGTAGCTGGGTGCACCCTAGCATTTTTAACACATACACATACACAGTCGGTGCCAGTCGTCAGTCACTGCCTGGGTTTTCCCAGCCAGACCCTGGTTTCCACAGGGGCCTCTGCTCCTTGAGATCTGCGGGGGTGAGTTGTTGATTCTGTGTCTGTCTACCTGTCTGTCTCTCGAGCTGCATTCTGTATCGGGATCCTGCTCCCGGGCAGAACAGCGGAGCTGTCAGGTTTCATCTTATTTATCTTTTGACGTGTGAGGGTAGAGTGACAACTTCCACGCTCCCCACATGCTGGGTCAACAACCGGAAGGAAGGTGGTAAGTCACATTTTTTAAATATTCCAAAGCTGGAAACATTCCAAATATCTGTTCCCAGGTTAATGAGGAGTGAACTAATAGTATAGTCATAGAGTGGAATTTACAGTGAGCATAAATGAGGATCCTGGATTTATGTGATTTAAAACAGTTATACCCCCAAAACAGTGGAATAAAGCAGATGTGGAATAGAATGATCCACATGAAATATCATATATGGTTGATGGGTGCATATGTGTCACAGTACAAAATTAAAACAGAAGGGCATCTTTCAGCGACGGGGTAGCAAGTTCTTCAGAGCATGGAGGAAAAAACTAAATCAGAAAAGGCTGAAACAAGGACTTAAGTTGTATGTCTAGTATTTTAATTCTGAAAAAGAACAAATACTTAGGTAAAATACACCAAAATTTTAGCACTTATTAATACACTCTGTGTCTTAATCGATTTTTGTTTTCATTAATATAGTAGTATTTGGGTAAAATTAACTAAAATACCTATGATGTATACATATGCATTTTAAAGTTTCACAATAAAATGCAGAGAAAGGTTATTTTGAAGCAAGAATTTGAATGAGTTGAAAAATGATATTGCGGTTACTGTAATAAAGTCTACGATATCCAACTAAAAGTAGACTACATCTGTATTCATCATCACCCCTTGCTCTTGCTGTCATTTTATTTGAAAAACATTCGAGAAATACTTGTGTGTGTGTGTGTGTGTGTGTGTGAGATCAATGGGTCAAGAGTAAAATGGAAAGACAAAGTGCTAGGTTTATTTGTTCTAAAGGAATCAGAGACTGATTTGGTTTCTGTGCATTTCCTAGGAAGGCCACAGTTTTTGTGGAGCCTTTTTGATTTTTGTACCCATACTCTAATAACTCACAAAGAGACTCCTTTTTTTGTTCTCCTAGATTGAATTAAAAATCATTTCAGATGCCTAGTGGAATTTTCCACTGTTTCTGTTTATTAGTGTCATGCCAGAAAGCAACGGGTGAGCCTTGAGAGGGAACAATGGAGGAGCACAGTGCTCCTTGAACAGGCTGTGTGTCGCCTGTTCCATTTTCTCTGTCCCCCACTGTGGGCGACTTCGGATTGGATTGACACCCAGCCCATGTTTTTTAAATCACAAGCGTCTTCATGGCATATCAGCTTGCTGTGACCTTGCCTGACAGGGGTTTGACAAAGACAGTGCTTTCGAATGACTTGGAAAATACCTTCTATTTAGGAAAACACTTGTTTTGTGCTTGGTCTTCGGAGGCTGAGACTATTAGGAAGGATGAAGTCCTGTGGGCATTACCTTTCTAGCTTTAAGTGAAAAGGGATCTGCGCTACTCTAGGAGCTATGAGAGCTACAGCTGGAAGCCTGAAATTTCGATCGTGACAGAGCATGTCTCTGTCACACTCTGGGACACAGGCTTTGTGATTGAAAGGTTCAGTGGCTTCTGTAGCCGTGGAAGGAAAAAGTAGGTCTCTGAATTGAAATGAAAGGAATTTGTCGAAGCGTGAGTTACTCTGTGAACTCAACTTGGGACGCAAAATAAGGATAGAGGCATGTTAGCAGTTCTGGTGCAGGCTTTGGAGTAAATCAGAACATTACCCTCTGGGTCAAAATCCTCTGATTAAGTGAAGAAGCCCACACAGTCTTGGGTTTGCTTTGTGGAATGGTCACTGCTCCATCTTGCACTCAGAAAATCCATCCTTCCTCCTTTAGCTATTCCTGCTGCTGAATGAGATTTTCCTTATAAAAATGAAATGATTAACTGTAATAGGTTGATATTTACAGAGTCACACCCTTTAACAAGTACACTTGATGCATTTTTACTTTTCTTGATTCATCCATGGCTATTAATGACCGATTATGAGATTTTATTTCTCTGTAACACTTGGCTTCTATTCCTTCCCTGTCCCTATTTGCTACAGCACCACTTACTCCAAGAAATTAGAAAATACACAGGAAAAAAGAACAATTACGAACCTTGTGTAAATATGTGCAAGCATACTCACGTGTAGGTAGTCCTAAACAACCTGAGCATGTTGGATCTTTTTGGAACTTCTTTACAGTAGCTAGGACTCCCGGCGTGTGCTGCCACCCTCAGACACATTAAGATTAGCCTAGTGAAATTTGAGAGTGTGAGTTTTTTTCCCTTTCTTTTGGTAGTCTAAGAGCCTATTTATTTCTTCTTTCAAAGAACTAGCTTTTTGACTCATTATTTTTTTGTGCTTTTATAAAATCTCAATTTCATTTATTTCCACTATTATCTTTATAATTTCCCCCCTCAATTTTGACTTGGGCCTGAATTATTATTGTTTCTCAAATATCTTAAGGTTCCTAATAAGTCTACTTATTTAAACTTTATTTCCCTAATGTGAGCATTGTTTGAGATGAATTTTCTCCTTAGAACTGCAGACCAATCTCAGGCTAATTAGAGTTTCAAAAAAAGCTAGATGATAGCACAGGTGGATTTACTAACATGTTTATGGAAATCACAGAGATTTTGGTGAGTTGTATGGTCATTGTTATTAACTCCTAGAATTTTTTAAATTTCTTCTGTGACTCAGGAGTTGTTTGGGAATGTGCTGTGTTAATTTTCCAGGAGTTTTTAACCTTTTCTGTGATTTCCTCTATCTTTAATTTCTACTTTTATTGCATAGTGGTCTGATAGCATGCATGGAGTAATTTCAGTTGTTTATATTCACCTAAACAGGCTTTGTAGATGAGTCTGTGATCTTTTGGGGAGAAGTACCATGTGCTTCAGAAAAGCATATGTACTGTATTGTTGAGGGGTGGAATATTAAGGATGTATGAGCGGGAATATGGTTTAGCTTTTTATTTTTATTTTTTTTTTTGTTTAGGTGATCTCTTTGTGCAAGTGCAGTTTGAAGAATCCCTACTATGATAAGTGTGTCTGTTTCATCTGTGCGTTCAGGAGTGTATGTCGTGAGTACTCTAGTACTTGGTGAAAACACTGATCAATGCTATCTCTTTTTAGGGATGTTCTCTCAACTAGTATGCAGTGACCTTCTTTGTCTCTGCTAATCAATTTTGATTTGAAGTTTGCCACATTTGAGATTTATTTATTTATTTATTTTTTGAGACAGGGTCTCACTTTGTAGTTCAGGCTGGCCCTGAGCTCAGCCTCAAACTCACATCACAGCAATCCTCCTGCCTCTGCCTCCCGAGTGGTAGGATTACAGGGAGAGCCACCATGCCCGGCACTGTGGTATGTGGTACTGATTTCTGGCGGGCGTGAGTCTCCACGCCCAGTATTGTATGTGGTTACTGAGGATTGAACCCGGGTCCTTGTGCTTGCAAGACAGGCACTGGAACCACTGAGCTAAGTCCCCAGCCCCCATCTGAGATTTAAATGGATACCCCTGCTTGTTTGCAGGGACATGTGATATGAAATATTGTTTTCTATCCTTCAGTTTTTGGACTATGAATATCTTTTTGGGTTAGATGAGTTTCTTGAATGAAACAGACTGTCACATTCTGGGTTTTGATCCAATCTGCCAATCTATATTTTTCACTTAAAGAGTTTAGATCATTAATACAGAGATATCACTGAGATGTGTTGATTATTTACTATTACGGCTTTCTTTCTTTGTTCATGACACCTTTGTTTTTCTTTTCCTATATATTTTTTTTATAGTTTAGGCATTGAACCTACTTGAAATTTTCATTGCATCTGGGTTTTTAGCTGTATTGGTTTCACTATTTCTGTGAAAGATATTTGTGATTATCTTCTGGAATGCTGGTTTAGCACTCATGTCTTTTGAGATTTTTTTTCATGAAAAGATCTTATTTCTTGATCCTTTTGAAGGATAGATTTGCTGGATACAAAAATCTGAGTTGGAAGTTTAAAATACTTTAAGCTTTTCTGGTCTTTAAGATTTGTATTGAAAAGTCTGCTGTAATTCTAGCTGGTGGAACTTAAATAGAAGTTTTTTTATGAGTACTTTAAAAAGTTTGCTTCTGTGATGGATATCTGGAAATTTAATAAGGATACACCTTAGTGAGCTTTTGTTGTCATATTTTTGGTGTTCTGTAAGCATTACTTACTGATATTTTAAACTTTTTTCTTATACTTGTGAAATTTTCATCTACGATTTCCGTAAACATGTTAGTAAATCCACCTGTGTTATCATCGAGCTTTTTTTGTAACTCCAGTCAGCCTGAGATTGATCTGTGTTGTCATCTAGTAGCAGCTGGATAATCTTCTCTTATCTTCTTATTTTCTTAGTGGCTACTTAAGTACCTCATCATAATTCAGTATTTTGTCCCTAATTTCAGATACTCTCTCTTCATATTTGTCATTTCCAGAATTTATGAATTCTGTAGTTTTTATTTCAAGTATTTCTGTCTATATCTTTTTGAGGATTTTATATCCTGGTTGAATTTGTCATTCAAGTTTTGAAATATTTTGGTCAGCTTGTCCAGTTTTGTACTTAATTCCTTCTAATTCACCATGGGCATATTGAATGAGATATTGTAAACTTTTGGTACATTTCTCCTTTGAACATATTTAATATTGGAAGCTGCACAAACTCCCAATCACCTGAACAAGGGTATGGTGGCAGGATTAAAAAAAAAGATAAGATCTTAATATATGGATGGAGGGCCAAGACAGTCAAAGCTCTTATCTGGCTAAGATGCCACCTCTTGGAGCTTGCCACCGTTTACTGAACACAGTTTCTAGAAAGGGCAGGGGCAGTGCAGGAAACTGTGAGGTCAGGAGCACTGATTTGAACAAGGTCCTAGCAATGAGGGAACAAGATATTCTGGTAGGAACAGATCTTTGATTAATGGGAAATTTGTTTCTTCCCATGGGTTAATTTTGGCCTCTATGGAAGTTTTCTGTGTGAGTCATGATGCTCTTAGCCGCACTATTGTCTTGCACAGTGTCACAGATCACTGAAACCTCCACTATGACCAGAGGTGTAGGGAGCTATTCCTTTGTGCATTCTAGCTTCTGGCTCTTCAGTCAGTCATTGTGGGTTAATGGGCAGACTCGGACTTTTAACACGCAGAGCTAGTTTATGAATTTGTAGCTTGCTCAGACTGGCCCCCATCAGTCTAGTTTCTTCATCCCTTCTGTAAACATTTTGTAGAGTTCTGCTTTCCTCTCCCTCTGTGACCCCTTGCTCTGCCTTAGGAGAGTTGAGAGACCTTGGCGATTTCCTGTTGCCTTGCCCCTTCCCATGTTCCTATGTGTATTTATATCAGTGGTTCTATATATTATATCCCTTTTTTCTTCCTTTTTGAGGATCCTAAGTGTTGAGATTTAGTACAGTGGAGAGAGCTTGTGGTTTGTATAGATGTTTAATGATACGTTGCCTCCTTGTGAAATTTTTCAGCTTTGTATATCCAGTAATATTATTACTGTTACTTAGTTCAGGTGACTTGATGTTGTCTGTTTCTGTGTTTTACAGAAAGAATTATTTCTGGTTTACAACAACATAAACTTTACAAAAATGTCCTCTAGGCTTAGCTAGTTATTGGCCTTTTGTCTGTGTTAGAATCTTACTGCCTCTATTTATTAGGGAGGAAATATTTAACTTGTTGGACTTAGCAGCCAGTTCATGGTAATGGACTGTAGTATTGTTTATGGCCACCAGACAATCATTACAGAACACTAATCGATCACAGTAAGAATGTCTCCTTGACTAAAATATTATAATAAATAACAACAATAGAATCAAGCCCACACTGGGTTACAACAAACTCTAATAACTTACATTGTACCACCTTTAACTAGAGGAAGAAAAAACTCTAAAACAAACCAGGTATTTATACACAGTCAATATGTACCCAATAAAGCAATTTTATTTCCATTCAAAAAAGAACAATATTCAGCCATAGTAAGGCATGGTTAACGACCTACACATTCATACAGGTAAATGGTGTGGGTATGGAAGAAGCGCATGTTGAACCAACCCTCTGTACCTGGGATAAAGCCTACTTGGTTATAAAGTATGAAATTTTTGATGATTTCCTGCATTCTGTTTGCTGTTATCTTCTTAAGGATTTTTGTATTTATGTTTGATGAGAAGATTGGCCTTAGGCCAGAAATTTAACTCAACAACAGCACACCTACTTGGCAAGCATAAAGTCCTAAGTTTGATCCCAGGTACTGGGAAAAAAAGAAGAAGAAGGAAGAGGAGGAGAAGGAAAAGGAGGAGGAGAAATGCTGAGCTTTTTTTTAAAGTCAGTAGGTTAAAAAAATAACATGCAATTTCATTGACTGACATTGGATTATTTAGGATTTTTATATGTTAATAGCTCAGCTTTGAAAGTTAATCTGTATCTAGGAGTTCATTTCTTCTGAATATTTCATTTTACAAGAGAATAGTTTCTCTACGCAGTTACTGATGATCTGGATTGTGACAGAATTTGTTGTGATTTTGCTTTTTCACCTCTAATTGCATTGATTTGTATCTTTTATTTCCTAATTTGGTAAGATTGAATAATGATTTATCTATTTTGTTTATTCTCTCAAAGAATCAGTTCTTTAATTCATTGATTCTTTGTAGTTTTTGGTCTCAATTTCATTTATTTCTGTTCAGATCTTTCTAATGTCTTTCCTTGGGGCAGCTTTGGATTTGGATTGTTCTTGTTTTCCTAGGAACCTTGAAGTGGCATCATTATGTTATTTATATGAGCTCATTCTGTTTATCACTATAATCTTTCCCTTTAGGAGTGTTTTCTCTCTAGGTTCTGTAATGTTGTGCAGGTATTTTCATTTAATTTTATGGACTAATTCCTCTTTAACTTTTTCTGAGCCCCACTATTCAAGAGGGTATTGTTTAATTTCTATGTGTTTGGATAGTTTCTGTGGTTTATTTTGTCACTGATTTCTGGTTTCATTCCACTATGGTTGGATACGATGTATGACATAATTTTGATTCTTTTCTACTTAAGCATGTATCCTTGTCTAGTATGGGATCTGTTTTTTTTTTTTTAAATCTTTATTGGTACATTAAATATACACATCATGATTGCATTCCATAATGGGGATTTGTACCAGTATAAGACACAACTTAATTCTCATTTTTTCCCATAGCCCTACCCACCCTACCACCCCCCATATACATAAAATTTGTTTCCTTACTTTTTTGTTACAATCTCAACATTTTCCCCCTTCACCCTATTTTACATTGAGCATTTTCTGTTTCACAATATATAACATACAATGCTAGGACTCAGTTACATCTTTATTTTCTCATACCAGAGAAAAGATGCGATATGTACCTGTCTGTGCCCTATTTATTTCACTTATGAGGATTTCCTCAAAGTATGTCCGTTTAAGTATGGGATCTGTTTTGCAGAATTTCCCATGTGCTGATGAGAATGTGTAGTTTTCTGTTGTTGAATTTCTCTAGAAAGCTACCCTAGCATTGTTAATATCACAAATGTAATCTGAGTGATGACTTAAGAGAAAAAAAATCCACTAATAATAACACTTTTGCAACTTTAATGATGTCAAGCAAATCAGCTCCAGTAGTGTCATCCAAGGCAAATTAGATAATGACATACTAAAAGAACTTAGAGGAAAAACCCAGGATTATAGTGTACACATCAAGAAAACTCAGGCATGGACCCACAGCTAATATGTACAAGTGAGACTGCTATATCTCTGCTAATATCACAAAGGAGTTCAACAGTGACTTTGTAGAATTAACTCTGTCTGGACTAAGAGAGCTTGAGGATGATACTATTCAAGATATAGGAGGTTGGAAACAGGGGAAGGCAAGAAGAAAATTTAAAAATTTTAAACTATACCATATCAAAAGGAGGGGAGACAAATGGAGCAGGGATTCTATTGAGTGGTAGAGGGATGTTTGTCAATTTAAGCAGAGATAACATAAAATCTAATGTGCAATTGATGATTCAAAAGGGAGAAAAAGTGAAGTTATATGGAGGGTAAAAAAGAGAAATTCAAGTGAGAAAAAATAAAGGGTGAAGAGGAGAAAAAATGGGAAAAAGAGAAAAAATAAAAAAGAAGCAAGTAAAGGAGACTAAGAGAAATTCAACAAACCTCAATAAATTAATGTAGAAGAAAAAAGTAAACTGAACTATTCACTCATACAAGAAAGAAAGGAAGTAAGGAAGAAAAATAGAGAAAACCAAAGATATTTAGCCATGATCTGGAATACAAGGTCTTCTTCTAGGCTGTACTGTGTGGAGCAGTGTCCACGTGTCTGTACTGATGCTGATGGATAACGAAGGCAGTCAGGCCCCAGGTCTGCCCTGGACACAGGCACCTGAAGAGTGTAGGCTGTCTCTCACTCATCTACTGTGAGAACACAACAGCAGGAGTGCGGAAGCAGAGCTGCACAGCTACCCTGGGTCTCAGGTTCGAGCGATGAACTGTTTCCCAGGATGACATCCAACCAAGCGCTTTCTCCAGAAATATGGGCGAGCTTATACGAGTCATTCCCCAGCTATGGTCTGTCAAAGTCCTCACTGGGAAAGGAATCCTGTGCTTTCCAGGCAGATAGCAGCAACTGCAGTTCAGTCATTCATCTGCTGGATTTCTCTCTGAGACTGCCTGAGGTCCCTGACACTCTCAGGCTCTATATGTCCAGTTTTCTTCCTTTTCTCCCCTCTATGAGCCAAGAGCTACAAGCTGTAAATTGTGGGCCAGGAGCCAGGGCGACAGTGCAGATGGTCTCTTCTCTTTTCTGCAACTTCTGTTTACCTTTTAATTTTCCTGTGAGATTCTCCGGGCTTCCTGGGGATGGATCTCTCTCTTCCCTTCAGTTTTTGTTTTCTATGGTCTTGATTCTGAATCTAAGAGAGATGAAGTTGTTGCTCACCATTCTGCCATTTTTCTGCCACCCCATTCACTGTGGTGTTTGGTCACGCTTCATATGCTCCCACCAAATAAAGGCCAGGTATTTAATAGTACGTTATTCCTATAGGCTACTCTTTGATGTCCTGGTAGTGTCACCTCCAAACTCACCCTTAGCTGTCTTTTTAAAAAAGCCATTCCATTGCGCTATGAGGGCATCAGGTTTGGATGGTGAGATCTTCTTTAGGCAAATAGGGCTCCTACCATGGCATTACCAACATACCCCCTTTGCCATAAAGTGGGTCTCTTGACCTGAAGCAGTGTCTTGAGGGATCTCAGTTCTTTCTGTCCCTTATATCTTATCCAGGCTATGTAGGGTGGGTAACACTCGAACCCTTAATCGTACTGTCCTTGATCTTACCTTTGGACCATGAATCACTTCCAACATCACACACTCTAGATCTGGCCACCTCTGAAGAAGCCCCACTTATGACTGCATGAGGCTTTGGGAGGACTTCCAGGCACAAGCCATGACAACTATAAATTCATAAACGTATTATATTTGTGAATGCAAACCATGGAGAGACATGAGCTAGGTCCATCTATTTCCTCATTTGCTCCAACAAGTCAGTGTCAGCTCAGGCCTGTGAACTCCAGAACTCAAAGACCTGGCATTCTTTTTCCAGAATATTGTTAACCGAGTATATTGTTATAGTCCCACAAACACTTGCTCCGACATTTCTTACTACTTTTGTGTTTGAACTCAGTCTGTCTTGGGTGGTGAAGTCTGGGTCTCATACTCGGTTCAGGTCTGGACATGATGACTTTCCTTTGTGAGGTTTAATTTCACCCTGATGCTTGTTTGTGGCCTTCTTTCTTTCTACAAGTTAAAGATTATTCTTATTGGCTCTCCATCCATCTTTCCCTGGGAATGCTATGCTTTATTTGCCATCTTCATTGTGAATCAGGCCTCTGAATTTGCTGTTGGTTATGGCAGTATGTTTACTTGACATCTCAGAGTAGGACTGGGGTCTCTGTTCGCTCCCATGACAACTAGTGAGTGCATTTCTACATGACAGTGAAAGAGCTCCACCTGTCTCCAACATGGAAGAGAGTCATCAGTACACTGTCTGCTTTCAACTCTTTACCTTCTGTTTTTGAATACTCAAACTGCAACAATGAGTTGAGCCAAGTTCAATGGTATTTTCTGCAGGTTTTAAAAATACCTTCTGTGAGAGTGTGCAAAATGAGTTCTCACAAAAAGAATGCAAAATGTTGGCCAGAAAGTTTATTTAACTTTTGTCTGTCTACACTTAAATTCCCCCAAACTGGCATCAATCACACCTTTGATATTTGCTGATATGATGGATGGCACAGGTTTATGCCATTTTAATTTTCTTATTGTATATATATCATTTCATGTGTTTACAATATTTGTATTTTCTTTTTAATCAATAGTGTGTTATCATTGTCCTACATTAAGAAATGAACTGTTAGTCTTTTTTTTACTGATTTATCAAAGTTCTTTGATATGATAGAAATTAGCTCTTTGCCTGGTATGAGTAGCAATATTTTTTCTTGTCATTTGACTTTGAAATTGTTTAAGGTCCTTTTTTACTTTTGTATTTTCTTTCCTTCTTCTTCTCTTTCCTGACCTTTGCTACCACCTTTTATAGCCTGAGCCATTACAATAATTTTCTAACCATAATGACTTGGCTTTCACACCAGTTCCTCTCAGTTTTTCTCCAAGGAAGCAAAGTAATTTTTTGAAATTTCACACTATAGCTTCAAATTCTTCAGTTTTTTCATTGCTCTTAGAGGAAGAGCTTAAAGTGATTTTCAAGGGTTTTTTTTTGCTATGCTCCCTGCTCTGTGTCTGTCTCTGTTGCTTCATTTCTGGTCACTTACTGTATCTTGAACATTTTTTCACCTTCTGCAATGGACCAGGCTCCGCCTCCTTCACACACACCATCATCTGTCCATCCTCATTCCTCTGTGAATTTGTCAGGACAGTTTTTTCCTCTGGTTCTTAGCTTAAGTGGCACTTCAGCAGGGATAATTTTTCTATCCACCAGGCTGGGTTCTAGCTTGATGTCCTTTTTGCATCCTGTATGAATCTTTGTAGTTTCTGACCCAATCATACAGCATACACAATTCATCATTTGTTTAATCAGATATTTGTAGGTGCTGCTAGATTCGAAACTCTGCAGTCAGGATTTCTTTTGCTGTCTCCTTCTAGCACTAAGCAAAGGGTCTGACACATATGAAATACATAAAAATAATTGCCTGAAACATGGGTGACTGAGGTTTGAGAGTTAAGCAGTAGACCAGTGATGAAGAGTTGAGTAGTCTGTTGATGAGTTTCCACTGTAGAAAAGGAAAAGTCAATGGAACATTGCACATCAAGGGATAGATTTTTAAATTGTTTTTTTTCTTACCAAGTGTGGGCTTTGGTGTCAATAGTTAGTTATTCTATGAACATTTTTTTTTTTTTTTTAGGTTTTTGGAGACAGGGTCTCGCTTTTTGTGGTTCAGGCTGGCCCTGAGCTCAGCCTCCAACTCACATCACAATCCTCCTGCCTCTGCCTCCCGAGTGCTGGGATTACAGGCGTGAGCCACCACACCCGGCACTGTGGTATGTGGTACTGGTTGCTGCTGGGTGTGGGTCTCCACACCCAGTATTGTTATGTGGTTACCGGGGAATCGAACCCGGGCCCTTG
>PVIR01028736.1:0-21687 GCA_004026965.1 Petromus typicus | reverse complement strand
ACATAACAATACTGGGTGTGGAGACCCACACCCAGCAGCAACCAGTACCACATACCACAGTGCCGGGCGTGGTGGCTCATGCCTGTAATCCCAGCACTCGGGAGGCAGAGGCAGGAGGATTGTGATGTGAGTTTGAGGCTGAGCTGAGGGCCAGCCTGAACCACAAAGCGAGACCCTGTCTCAAAAAACCTTAAAAAAAAAAAAAGTACCCAAGAGTAACGTGAATTTTACAAGTTAGCTAGAGTAAATAATTCCTTCCAGTGTATTATCTTCATCTCCTTCAATTATTAACATCCACAGATTTAACCTTTAATTAGAAACAAAACTAATTTAATTTTGAATGGTCCTTTAATCTTGTATTCTTTGAGTTCTGTTATCAACTAGAAAACCCACTATAGGAAAAGAGGTGATTATTTGCTTTATAAAGTTATACTTTAAAGAGGCATTCAAAGAACTACTTTAGACTTTCTCAGGTAAAATATATAAGGTTTCGGTGATAGAACTTACTTTGCAGAGCTTACCAACAATTTCTTACTACCACTTACAAACCAGACATTTGTAATTTAGGGAGAATTACTGGTTATTTAAATAGATAGTACTGTTCCTTCACCTATCCGTCCCCCCTCTGTCCCAGTTAACACCACTCCAAATGGATTACTGTTTTTTACTTTTTTGTTGATCCTTTTTCTGTTTCCATATGCATATAGATATATGTTCTCATTCCATCTTACTCAAAAAAAACCCTTACTATCTGTGTACTTTTTACACTATAGTTTTTAAAAATCACACTGTGTGCTTTTCCATATCAATACATAGGGAACTTTTCTTCTTTTACAACCTATGTGAATGTACCACAGTTTATTTAACCAGTTTCCTAGATAGACACTTTGATGGTTAGCACAAATAACCATAATGTAATGGAAAACCTTATGTATAACATTCTGTACATGTACAGACAAAACTGTGGAATAAATTTCCAGAAATGGAATTGTTGAATTGAAGGAAAATATATGTGCAATTTTTATAGATATTTCCAAATACCTATCATAGGATTTGTACATTTTGCAGGAATACCACTATATAAAAAAATGTTTGTTTATAATGTATAAGGAATTTTTAAATGTATAGGTTTCTTAAAATTTTGAGGACAAAGGCTCTAAGGATCATTTTTTCTGTCTTTTAATTTAGCAAATGGAATGATAAAATTCGGCACTTCTACAGGTTTTGACATTTGATATTAAGAAGTGTTCTTTAAAAAATGTTCCACTTTTTTTGCTTACTGTTTTAAGACCTTGTTATTATCATATTCACTAAATTAGTCATTAAGGGTACCTTGTATTTTTCTCCCATTAATATGGTCATCCTGTTTTAAGAACCTAAGTAAAATCTAGTCAGAAGGTATAATAAATGAAATTCAGTTCCTAGCATCATTTGATAAAAGGGACCAGTTTACATTAAAATTAATCAGTTTTATCTTTTCTACAAATTTTAATTTTTATTTTGTTATGTTCTAGTTATATATTGTGCTTGCTGGATTTTATTATGCTTATGTAACTTTCCTTTGTATTTTCTCTTTTTCATTTTTAAGAGTGTTGAATTTCATGAAAGGGGAAAGAATCATAAGGAAAATGTGGCAAAGAGGATCAGTGAGGTACTCGAGATTGGTTCTTTGTTTATTTTCCTGTATAAGTGTCAGTATTTTATCTCATTTTTAACTTTGTGTGTGTCCTACATAGATTAAACAGAAAAGCCTGGACAAGGCAAAAGAAGAAGAAAAGGCATCAAAGGAGTTTGCTGCAATGGAGGCAGCTGCCCTAAAAGCATACCAAGAGGACTTGAAAAGGCTTGGCCTAGAGTCAGGTAAAAAGCAGCCAGCATGTTTCTAAAGTCATCTGAGCTTTCATTATTTGCATAAAGAGGTTATATACTCAAGGTGAACTCTGGTTTTATTATGCCTTGCTTAAACTATAGGACTCACTAATGCACTTATATTTTGCTTTTAGTGCGTCCTCTTTTAGCTCCTCATATGTACCATACAACCTTCATGACTACACAATTCTAGCTGTGTCCTGCCTGAGTGATTAATTTCAGAGGTACCTTGAATCTTGCAGGTGTTCTCATTATTCAACTAAAAGATAACTATTAAAAAATAAACCTTTCAGAAGGTGAAAATAATCAAGGTATGTTATATGCATGTATTAGTCTGCCACAATTAAACCTACTGATCTATATAACCAATAAAAAGTGAAAAACCTTGCAAAAAAGAAAATATAAATCTTGCATTTTAGTTACTGGCTATTTTATCTATATAATCAAAACTATCAGTCATCTATTTTTTATATAAGAAATTACCCTCTTTTAGACAAATTAGTTGACTGTATGCTACAAGGCAGATGATTTTGAAATTAAAGATAACAAAGTTCTAGGCAAAAGATATTTTGATTTTGTCCTATCATTGAACAAAGACTATAATCTGAGAACCTTCTGGAAGCATTTTTTCCATAGCAGATTCATTTTTTTCTTTCTTTAAATTGATTTTATTGGTACATTTTATATACATTTCATGATCACAGTCAACATTAAGAACCTTTACCAGTACATGACACAATTTAATTCTCTTTCTTTTTCCTATTCCCCTGCCAACCCTACAACTCCTCGCCCCCTATATTTGTTTCCTTTTTTTTTTCTTACCATCAAATGTTTTCTTTCCCTTCTTTATTTACCCTTACCCCCTTTTCCCTTATTTCTCAATATCTATTATACATTTTAGAACTCATTTACATCTTCAGTTTCTCATACCAGAGAAAAGATACAGTATTTACACATCTGTGACCTATTTATTTCACTTAGGAATATGTTCTCAAGGTACATCCATTTGAGTATAAATGACTCAACATTTTTTATAGCAGAGTAATACTCCATTTTATTAAAGAAAACATATCTTTATCCAGTCACCAGTTGATGGCATTTGGGTTGCTTCCAAAATGTAGCTATCACACACTGAGCTATTATAAACAAGGGTGAACATACATTGTTGTGATATGAATCTTTTAATTTTTTCATGTATATTCCTAGCAGGAGAATAGCAAGGTCAAATGGGACCTCTCATCATAGTTTTTTGAGGAATCTCCACACTGATCTCCACAGTGGTTGCACCAGTCTATATTCCACCAACGGTGGATAAGGGTTCTGTTCTTCCCAAAGCCTCACCAGTATTTGTTGTTGGTTGATTTTGTGGTAGCAGCCATTCTTTGTGGAGTGAGATGAAATTTCAGCATTGTTTTCATCTGCATCTCTCGAATGACCAGTGATGTTGAAAATTTCTTCAGATTCATTGTTTTCAACTAAGCATATAGGAGATCTCAGTTTGATCTTGTAGAGTGGTTGGGATAATCAACTTGAAATGATATTACCATATTTTCTCCCAGTACTAAGGATTGAACCCAGGACCTTTGCACCGAGCTACATCCCCAGCCTACTTTTTTTTCCCCCAAAGCAGAATCTCATTTTGTAGTTTAGACTGGCCCTAAACTCACTGTGTAGCCCAGCACAGCCTACCTTTTTTATTTCTTATTTGAGACAGAGTTTCGCTGAATTGCTAAATTGCCCAGGCTGAGCTCAAACTTGTGATCCTCTTTATTCCTTTCTAGAGTACTGAGATTACAGGCATACACCACCAAGCCCATCTAGAATGCTTTTCTTAATCGTTAGTAAAACAACTTTCAGGTAAAATTTTAAGCAGAATATTGGTTAATTTGCATTATGTTCATTAAATAAGAAATACTATATGGTATTCGGACATTTTTCTGTTGGTAGTGATTGTCTGGAGATTACACTGAGAGCCTTTGCCCTGAGCTATCTCCATCCCCCTTTTTTTTCTTTCCAAAGTTTTAGATAAGGCCTTACTAACTTGTCCAGACTGATCTCAAATTTAATGATCCTCTTACCTCAGCCTTTTGTATACTTGTGATTACAGACATGTACCACAGACCTGGCTTTTCTTTTCAGGCTTTAAAAATAATATTTTAATACTAATTTTTACTAATAATAACTTATTAGAAGTTAAAGAGAGATGTGTGGTTCCATGAAAACAAAGCATTTTAAGAGAAAGAAAAATGTAAATGTTCCTGGAAAATTAGAGGCAGTTGAAAATTCACCTTCTATCTTATTAATTGGATTAAAAGTACAATATTGCAGTACAACGAAATGAGCTTTTAAAAATGTACTAGCTGCTGTTAAGATTTTTGCAGACATCTCTAGAATTTTTTTAATCATACGTTTTGTGCTGTGGTCTGTTTGGAGTTCTCCTCAATGGTAGTTGAATATATCTTTTAAGTAATAGGAGATCATGGTCCAGGATGTAGCTCCATGGTACTGCCACCTGCCTGGCAAGTGCAAGGTTCTGAATTCAATCCCCAGTATCAAAAAAAAAACCAACCCAATAATAATAACAGGAGCTCAGATTTGGAGTCACAGAATTGCCCCTCACTAGTTAATGACCTTGGATTTTTACTAAAATTAAGTAACATTATGGTACAAATTGCTTATTACAGTGACCGCATGCAGTAAGTTACATAAAGGTAGCTGTATAGTATACCATCATTCATTTAATTGATTTCTTCCTAGCAAAACAGATTGCTTAGAATTTTTCACTGTTATAAGAAATATTGCAGTACCTCTCATGATGCATACATACATCTTTTCACATTTATTTTCAGTGTGTGTGGGTTCAGTTTCAGAAGTGACATTGTAAGAGTATAAAGGCATGACTACATCTTACATATTATAAGTAATACCAAGCTCCAGAAATGTTGGGCTGATTCATACTTTTACTAAGAAAAAAAATTACTGGTATTATAAATATGGTACCTATATGCAAATGTCTGACATTTAGACAAACATTGAATTTGATCATTCTTTTCAGAACTCATTGATCTACAAAAAATTATGTTTATTTGCATTTCTTTTGCAATGAAGGTAAACATTTCTTACTCTTGAGTTCCTTTGTACAGCATTACCTTGGTTCACGAAGTTAATTCTTTCCACAGTTGTGATCACAAACTGAATTAGATGAGAACCAAATCATTTTTCCTGATAAAGTCAACATTGAACCTAACCTTTGAATTTGATTCAGTTCTCAACCAATTCAGTTTGCAACCAGAATTGTGGAACTAGGTTTTTGAGTCAAAGTATCACTGCACTTTTGTGCATTTTTCCATTAGAATGTTTGATTTGTAGAAAATCTTTATTAGAAATGTTAACCCTCATATTTCACTGTAAATATTTTTATATGTACGTGTAAAATACAATACAAAGAAAAGAGCTTTTTAAAAATTGTTTTGCTTTTTGCCATACAGAAAGATCTTAATTTTATGTAGCCAAATTTACTATTATTTTAGTTACCTACTCAGCATTGAACAAAGGGCCTTTGCACTGAGCTACATCCCAGGCCTTTTTTTAATTTTAAATTTTGGGACCAAATTGCATAAATTGAGCTTGAACCTGAAGTCCTCCTGCCCCAGCCTCCTAGAGTGCTGGAATTAAAGGCACATACCACTACACTGTGACTTACTTACCATAGTTTTATAATAATGTGTAAAGTCCCCCAAAGAATCTTGTCAGGCTTTTGAGTAAAGTAACGTTATTAAAGTATTATGACAGGAGAAAAAAAGTTACTTCAGCTTCTATACCCCTCCCATCTTTTTTCTAGAGATCCCAGAACCAAGCATATCACTAGTGCCCAGCATTACCCCACCTCCTTTAATATCAAATCAACAGAAAGAAAAGAAGAAGAAGAAGAAGATAAAGAAGAAAGAGCCTTCAAAGGGTAGATGGGTAGAAGGCAAAACCTCTGAGGGTTACCATTACTATTACGATCTTATCACAGGAGGTAAGTCATTTAAGTACAGAATTAATAGAGGATTGTTCCATTACTGGAACAGAAGTTTTTGTTTAAGATCTTATTTAATATTGAAACATTTTAAACAATGAAAGGCAGTAACTTTTCGTTTTTACTAAAAGTTTAGAAGAAAAGTACATGCCCTTAATATTGTGCCTCAGTGCCATAAAATCTACTTTTTTGTTTTTTCTGAGACAGGGTCTCACTTTGTAGTTGAGGCTGGCTCCGAGCTTAGCCTCGAACTCGCAGCAGTGCCCCTGCCTCTGCCTCTGCCTCTGCCTCCCATGTGCTGGGATTACAGGCGTGAGCCAGCATACCTGGCACTGTGGTATGTGGTACTGATTGCTGGTGGCGGTGAGTCTTCACACCCAGTATTGTGTGTGATTACTGGGAATCGAACCAGGTACTTGCACATGCAAGGCAGGGACCAGAACCACTGAACTAAATCTCCAGCCCCCATGCTTAAAAACCTTAATGATGAATTCCTTAATAACTAGAGTTTCATATTTTTTAATAAGACTTTTTGAAAGTATGACCTTCATTAAGTATTTTCATTAAAATAAAGCTTTTCAGATTCACTTCATAAATTACAAGATACATTCTCTATCCAAATGAACAGCAAGAAGCATTTCTTTTTTTATATCTTCTTTTTCTTTTGTCCTGATTGACATAGTAAATGTCCTTATATTGTCAGATACTAGTTTCAGTTAGATATGTAATTTTTTAAGTAAGAATATCAAAAATATCTTTTTTATTTTCCCTAAAAACTAAATATACTTGGAATTTTTATTCCCTAATCTGTAAAGTCGAGGGAAAATAAATTCATTTATCTTATTCTTCATAAACACTAAGTTTCGTGACAGAAGTAAGTAAGCCTGTTACAAGGAAAAATTTTAAAGTGCTATATAAAAATCTAATGGTGACTGAAAATGAGAAATTGTGGTCACATCAATGGGAGAGATTAGCACAGATTCCTTTTGAGTTAATGTCTTAGAATGATGTCTTATCCACCATAGTAGTGGACACCTGTAATCCCAGGTACTTTGAGTACTGAGATAGGATCACAACTTCAGAGCCAGCCTAGCAGCTTACTAGTAATATATTCTGTCTCAAAATTAAACTTTTAAAAGTAAGGGTTGTTGTTCCTTGGGATTAAAAACAAAAAAACAAGATCTGTCTTATTATTTGTTTTCCTAGCATCTAACATACTACCTAGCACAAAACAAACTCTATGATTAATAAGATTTCAGGTTAATAGGGTAAAATCCTTCAGACAGAACAATATGAGCCAGAAAATAAAATAGATTTGAAAGTTTAAAAGCCTAGAAAAATACCCACTGGGAGTAAAACATAAGGTTCTTTGAAGATGTCAGTTCAGAAGTATGAAACTGAATAACAGGTTGGGCCCATGCTATGGGAAGTTGGGAGAATGATTTACTGGAATATGAGATAAAAGAAAAAGAAATAAGTTTAAGCAAGACAATAAATTCAGTTTTGTATATGTTGAGTTTGAAGTACCTATAGAACGTGGCAATTTTCAGTAGCTAATTGATAGAATCTGGAGTTAGGAATTCTAAATAGAGTGGAATATAGTGTTAACCTTGATAAGTATATAAGATTACAGAGACTAGAATAAGAAAGGAAGAGCATGGGTGGTACATATATTAAAGAAATAGATAGGAAAAAAGCCAGCAAAAAAAGAATGGTCAAGAGAGTAGGATATGAAGCTGGCCATGGTGGCACACACCTGTAATCCTAGCACTCTGGAGACTGAGGCAGGAGGATTTTGCGTTAGAGAACAACCTGGGTGATGTAGCAAGCTCATCTCTAGAACATAGGTGACAAAATCATGGAAAAAGCTTCTGATGGCAATATTATTTAGTTACTACACTGTCTAGAATCAGTCAGTTTTGAACTATGAAGAAATAGCAGTGATTTCTCAGAATTTGAACTGAGCCTTGTAGTTCAGCAGTGAAGATACCATAAACAAGTACTAAGGATAAGAAGTCTTCCTCAAATATATTTAGAAACCTATTTCTTTTTTCCTTTCTAATGTTTTTCTCCATCTCCTATTTATATACTTTGCCTTCAGTAATACATATTTTTAATTCCTGTATACTTTATCTTGTTCCTCTTCTAAGACATTCTTATCCCATCTCTTACTCTCCCCTGCCCCAAGATAACACAAATGCCATTCCTTTCCCTCAAATTTTAACAGGCCCACATTCCAGTGCTCTCCCCACTCCCATCTCTTCTTCCTGTAATCCTTTTGATAGAAGCTTGGGTTAAGATAAAACAGTGGTATGTGTTCAAAAACACCCCCATCCTTGTAAATATTGGAGGTTTCACGAAGTTCTTAGATTTGTTCTGATATTTCTTTTTTTTTAATTGAAATTTTTATTGATACATTACCTATACACGTCATGATTGCACTCAACAATGAAAATCTGTACCAGTATATGACACAACTTAATTCTCATTATTGATATTTCTTGATTTTATAACATTTGTCTGTATTCTTCTGCATAACACTCCTGAGATGTATGTTGTTTGTTTTCTTTTTCTCAGTTATGTGTTAAATTGGTATTTATATGATTTTTGCCAAATTAAATATTCTGGAGTATTTTTTAAGTGAAAGATTTTTATAAATGCAATGTATTTTGCTTTAAGCATCTCAGTGGGAGAAACCTGAAGGATTTCAAGGAAACTTAAAAAAGGTAACTGAAGTATATTGGTAGTTTCTGCTTTAATTTTTAAATTGGCTTGATTGGCTTCTGGGTTTTATGTAAGCAGATTTACTTTGAAGTAAGCCCTCCCTTCTCCTATCCTTCTGTGCTGTAATCCTTTTGATAGAAGACTGAGAGTAGATATAAAACAGTGATATGTGTTCAAAAACCCCCATCCCTGTGAGTATTGGTTGATTTATAGTCGTTTGCCATCCTAATGTCCCTGTCCACGTCCAAAGAATTCCTGGCATTCAAACTTGAAACATCCTCTATTTGAATATTGGCACATGATTATCATAAACAAGGTTTCCTAGCCAAGATTAGTATCACCATCCCCAATTTCCAGGTGTCAGGTAGTAAGAACAGGGTGGGACAGTTACTCAGTATATAATTGTTATCTTCAGTTTATTATTTTTTTTCCTATTAGACAGCAGCAAAGTCCATTTGGGTAGAAGGTTTAAGTGAAGATGGTTATAACTATTATTATAATACAGAAACAGGAGGTAAGTGTGATCTTTGATTACTATCTAAATTATCTCTGAAAGTGCTTATTAATCTGCTAGTGAATCATCTGAATGTGAGAATTTTAGCGTTAAATAAACAATTCCATAGTAAGCAAATATTATTTTTTGTAAGTTTAAAAACAATGCAGGGCCAGAGATTTAGCTCAGTGGTTCCCGCACCTGCCTTGCTAGCCTGGGTTCAGTCACTGGTAATCACATACAACAATGCCAGGTATGGAAACTCATGCCCCCCAGCAATCAGAACCACATACCACAATGCTGGGTGTAGTGGCTCATGCCTGTAATCCCAGTACTTGGGAGTCAGAGGCAGGAGGATTGCTTTGAGTTCAAGGCTGAGCTCAGGTCCAACCTAAACAAAAAAGCAAGACCCTATCTCAAAAATTTTAAAAAAATGCAGTAGAAAAGCAAAAAGATTTATTATATTTTGTGGTATGCAGAAATAGTGTCTCAGTTCAAATATGATGTGCAAATTTGAAAGAATCATTTTAACCAATTCTGGTTTTATGATAACTTTTTTTTGTTGTTCTGAAAATTAAACCCAGAGCCTTATGCTTGTTCTATCACTATACCCTACAAAGCTTCAACTTTCTTTTTCCTTTTTAAAAAAACAGAACTGAAGCTATTTTAGCAGTGACTACAGTTGTCATATTTCCACTTGGGCTAATTTGTTTCAGTTACATAAAAATTTATGAAACAGGGCCGGGGATTTAGCTGAGTGGTTACGGCGCCTGTCTTGCAAGTGCAAGGACCCAGGTTCAGTCCCCGGTAACCACATACA
Source organism: Petromus typicus (assembly GCA_004026965.1). NCBI lineage: Eukaryota > Metazoa > Chordata > Mammalia > Rodentia > Petromuridae > Petromus > Petromus typicus. The sequence continues at coordinate 11,760 of PVIR01028736.1, read as the reverse complement.
CTACTGGGCGTGGACTCTGGCCCAGCAGCAATCAGTACCACAAACCACAGTGCCGGGTGTGGTGGCTCACGCCTGTAATCCCAGCATTCAGGAGTCAGAGGCAGGAAGATTGTTGTGTTGTGAGTTTGAGACTGAGTTTAGGGCCAGCCTGAACTACAAAGCCAGACCTTGTCTCAAAAAAAAAAAAAAAATTTATGAAATAAATTGTTAATATCTAGCTGAATTTTTCAAATTAATATTTTATCTAATTTCATAAAAGTTTTGTGGTCAGAGATTTAGCTCAGTGGTTCCAGGTCTTGCCTGGCAAGTGCAAGTTCCCAAGTTTGATCCCCAATACCAAAACAAAAATCATACGAGTAGTTTTTACATAACTGTACTTGGCTTCCTACTGCCATTAAATTTGCTAGAATGCCTATAATACTGATAAAAGTGGAGAAAAGGTTATTTTAATTTCTATTATTCAAAATCCTCTATAGCGCATTAAACATAGCAATGTTTCTGATGCAGTACAATTAAACCATGAATTAATATAATAACAGTATGGCTTTAAAATTAGAGCTAAGTTGAATGCATAATTTCTTTTACCAGTGATATGATTGTAGACAAGTCAGATAGCTATAAATTTACCAGAACAGTACTTGGTACATTGTAGATGCTTAATAAACTATTTGTGCCGTGCAAATTATTTTTGTTACTTGGGTGAAGTCTAGATAAGGAGAAATAGTGTTTTTCATTAGCACCTATGTGTATTAATTAAGAGGCTAGATAATACTGAATGAGTTCAGCTTATGCCTATAAAAGTACAGTTATGAATAGCAATTCCTTTTACTCTTAAAACTGTATCATTTGGACATTAAATTATTTAGTCTCCGTCTTACTGATTTAAAAATAGAAGATATACAAGACAGGCATGCTTTCGTTTTACTAAAAGCTGTAAACCAGGGCCAGGGATTTAGCTCAGTGCTGCCTACTACCTTGCAAGCACAAAGTGCCACATCCCCTGTGCCACAAAAAATTAGAATAAAATAAAAGCAATGAACCACTAGATGGGAGTAGAGTTCCATTTAGATTTATTTCCCCAATAAAAATGATAAATTATGCTCATTTAGATCTTCATGATACAATTTCACTTTGTAAAAATCCCAGACAAATCTTTGCAATAGTAAAGTCCAGGAAATCTCATCATTTTCATTGTATTTCTTTAAGTTAGTTTTTCAGATAAATTGTGAGAGTCTTAAAATATCACGTTATTCTTACATCTTTTTCATTTGGAATTGTAGTTTTATACAGCTAGTAAATCTGCCTTTGTAAATTGAAATCGATTCTGAAAGATATAAGAGCCAGAATTTTGAGAACCATTATTTATCTTCTTGATCGAGTATTAGACAAGTGAATATCATATTACAGCAGTCATAGCCAAAAATACTACCATGTTAGGTTATGCATGGATGACAAAAATACTCATTACTAGTATTGCTTACATGCAAAATAAAATAACTGGGCAAACTGATATTTTAACATTAGTGATGTAAAATGCATAGCTAGTCTTGACCTTGAATCTATGCACCTGATACGTGTAATGAAAAGTGTCTGTATCTCTCAGATCAGTGCTTTCTTAAGGGTTAATAATTGTGATAGAAAGTATTAGAATTAAATCAGATATGGTGGTGCTTACCTGTAATTCTAGGACCCAACAAGGTGAGGGAGGAGAATCACTATGAATTCAGGGCCATCCTAAACTACGTAGAGAGACCCTATCTTAACCAAAAACAAAACTGTTAGAATTGGTAAGTAAATAGCATGACTATTAAAATGTATTGAGCAGGATCCAAATGGGAAAAACCTGTATCTCTCATGTGAGCAGCCTCCTAAGGTTAGTAATTATAAATAATCAACTGTGTTAGAATTGGTAAATAAATAACATGACTATTAAAAATATGTTGCACAGAATCCAAATGGGAAAAGCCTGACGAGTTCATTCCACACACTGGCAGTATGCATTCTAGTAAGGTCGATGAAAAGTCACCTCGTACCCTAGAAGAATCTGAATCATCAAGCAGTGACTCTGATGGAGAACAAGAAGCGAAAGGAGAAGTCTCTACAGAAACCAAACAGCCAAAAATAAATTTTAAGGTCGGTTTTTGATTTACTTAACCACAAAAATTTAACAGTTTATGAGAAAGCTCTATAGACCTTTGATTTTGTGATATAAGATAGAAATACAGTTAAGACATGTTTGGAGGTCCCCTCTCCTACCCATGATTCTGCTTCTCATGTATTTATTTGCCCGTGGTCAGCCAAGGTATGAAAATATGAAATGGAAATTCCAGAAATAGTCATAAGTTTTAAATTATATGCTTTTGTGAGTAGTACACTGAAATCTGGTTTTTCTGTTTTGTTACTATTGTTAATCTCTTACTATGCTTATTTTTACATTGAACTCCATATGGATGTATATATAGGAAAAAATACACTCTCTGTAGGGTTCATTATTAACTGGTTTCAGGCATCACCAAAGATAAGGTGTGCATGTTGTATTTTGGCAGCTGGATAAATAGCTGTACTGTTTACTGGTAATCTTTGAGAAACAGGTTACTAATTTCATTTTAGACTTTGTAAGTTTGAAAGTTTTTTGTTTTTTCTTTTTAAATGCATAATAGATTAGACTTCTGAGCAGACAGACAAATGTTGGATAGATCTGTTTGGAAGTGTCTACATAGTAGACAAGTATAGAGGCAGATACTTTTTAGGATGTTAGCAAGGGAATACTTAAAGATGATTCCTTTTAGAAGGAATAGAAAAACAGCAAAACTCAAAATACAAGGAGAAATTAAAAGTTAGAGATGGTCGTGTAGTTGGATAAGGAGTGAGCAAGTAAGGGAATCAGAAAGCCAAAAGATTTAAGGGAACTTCGGCTTTTAAGATTTCAGAGAGAGGACTTTTGCTTTTAAGATTTCATGGGTCAGGGATTTTAAATCCTGATATAGTTCAAATAACAAGGAATGCAAGTATCAGGATTTATCGTAGTGTTATCTGCGTGCCAAGTGCTGTATATGAAGAAAGAGACTTACACTAGATGGCTGAAGCATAGAAAAGGCCAATGTAAGGGGTTTTTAGATTTACAAAACTGAGGCCAGGTAATTTTTAAGCTTCCTATGTGATAGCAAGAGTTTGAGTTGGGAGAAAAATTGTATCATTGTTGCCAGAATCATCAGTGAATGTAGAGTAGTGGTCAGAGAAGGAAGAAAGGAGAACAGTATAGAAAGTGGTATGATTATCAAAAGAGATCTTTAATGTATAAAGAGTCAGAGTCAAAGTATCATGAACTTGTACCACAATACAATGTTTTATTAAGAAACTCATGCCTTAAAACAATCAAGATGGCTAAAACAAAGTGGATGCTACCTCCTGGTTCTGTGATACTAGCCTCATGAAAGGATCAGCTAACGTACATTCAGAGAATTACAAAAGAAACTATCCCAAGCCAACCACTCACCATTGTACAATTTTCAGACAGGCTTAAATCTAGTTTATTGTGTACTTGCTACTGTGGATTATTTGTTATATCTGTGCTTTAGCCAGCTAGTGTAACCCACAGTAGCAGTTATTAACCCACAGTTATTAAGCGCTTTGTTACTCTAGACGAACAGATGGCATAAAGTACTTGCTCTTAGGAACATCTATGGGCTTGCTTCTATCCCTGGGAGTGGCTTTCTAATTTACAGAAGACTTCTGGTTGTATAAACCAGTGAGGCTTTGGCAGTGTCCTCAAAACAAAGGTGGGTTTCAGTTAAGACTAACAGATTCAAAGAGTTTTTTAAAATAGATAACAGCTGGGCTGGGGATTTAGCTCAGTGGTTCTGGCATCTCCCAAGGAAGCGCAAGGTCCTGAGTTTGATCCTGGTACCACATATCACAGTGCTGGGCGCGGTGGCTCATGTCTGTAATCCCAGTACTCAGGAGACAGAGGCAGGAGGATTCCTGTGAGTTCGAGGATAGCCTGAGTTACATAGTGAGTTCAGGGCCAGCCTGGACTACAAAGCAAGACCCTGTTTCAAAAAAAACACAAAAAATAATAGCTTTTGAAGGATCTGATGATATGACATCAAATTCATAAGAGGTAAAATAGAAAAGCCATTGTTGTATATGTAACTTAGATAAGGAAACAGAAAAATAGCCTATGTATTTACATGCCCTTAATTGTGCAATTCATAACATTAATAAGATCATGTTATTTTAAAATATACAACATTGGACATAGTATATTAATGTTTTAGACATAATAACTTAATAAAGCATTGAAGTTCTTATATATGTGATTATGTTATATATAGATTCAAACTATAGTATTGTTAATATATTTTTATACATCTATAACAAGACTTTCAAAAGACATTTTGTTTTGTCTTGACAGTTGCTTGAAGTGTATTTCTTGACATTTACATTTCAGGAAAAAAATAAAAATAGCAATGAAGGAACTGCCCCAAAAATACAAAAAGAAAAAAGTATACAAAATCAGAATTCATCGGGTCTAAGTGAAAAATCTAAAACTTTGAAAAAATCAAACCCATATGGAGAATGGCAAGAAATTAAACAAGAAGTTGAAAATGAGTAAGTACTTCAGATTTTAACCTCCTGTTACCATAAACATTATACAGTAGACCCTCAAGTTAACAACTGACCTGACATGTGAACAATCTAGTTATGACCAGGATTTTAGTTCTATCTTACGACCATAGCCTTCAGTTATGACCTGAGTGCTAGCCGCTGTGCTCCCAGGTAGTCTCAGAGGAGATTTAACCTTTAAAAAGTTCTGGTAGGAGTTTTACAGCATCCTTTACTGTGTGGAATTAATTCAGAAACTCTGATCCAGTGTATAAGGACACTGAAATTTGCCCGGAAAAAAGTGTGACCTAAAATTATACAGGAGAGATTCTTTAAAGACAGTTGACTGGGCTGCGGATTTAGCTAAAGTGACACCACGCCTACCTTGGAAGAACAAGGGATCCCCAGTACTGGGAAGAAGAAAAAATCAAAGGTCCATTCTACATATCAGTTTTTTTACAACTTGTAGCTACTGAGGATGCTGTGCTCATTAAAATAGTGACACTATTCTTATATTTCTAGAATGGTTATTATTTTTTAGTAATCAAATTTTATTTTTTTTTTAGACAGTGTTTCACTCTGTAGTTAGGCTGGCTTTGACTCACTGTGTAGCTCATCTGGCCTCAAATTCATGGCGATTAATGCTGGGATTACAGGCATGCGCCACCACACCTCACAATAATTAAATATTTTTGGAAGTAAAATAATAGTTATCTTGTAAATTAAAAATTTACTACAGTTAAAGTAAGCCTAATTCCTATGAAAACTACTTTTTTGTAATTTTTTATTTTTATTTGCATATGTTTATAATACAAAATGATTACATGCATCATGGGAAATTGGTAAATGTTTTTCACATTAATTCTTTTTTCATCTCCTTCCTCGACTCCTTCTACCTTCTGCCTCTTGATCTGCTTCCCTTTTGCAAAAGATCTATCTCCATACATCCTACTCTTTTATTTTGCTCATTATAATGTCAGTTTCTCATTTTCAGGGAACCATGCAATATTTACTTCACTTAATATAGCCTCCAGGTGTGTCTATTTTCCCACAGATAACTCAAATTTATCTTTTCTACAGGAGAGTAGTGGTCATTGTGTGTAAATACCACATAAACCACTTCCCAAGATTTAGCTATTATGAGTTGTGCTATTAATAGTATGCACTATTATGAGTATGTGCTGTAATACAGTCTTTTTAACTCCTTTGGGAAGATAATTACAAAAGGAGTAGCTGGGTCAAATGAAATTTCCATTTGGGGGCTGGAGATTTACCTCAGTGATTCCGACCTGCCTTGCAAGTGCAAAGGCCCAGGTCAATCCCTGCCAATCACATACAACAGTGCTGGGCATGGAGACTCACACGCACTAGCACTCAGTACGACACACCACAGTGCCAGGTGTGGTGGCTCATGCCTCTAATCCCAGCACTTGGGAGGCAGAGGCAGGAGGATTGCTGTGAGTTCAAGGCTGAACTCAGGGCCAACCTGAACTACAAAAAAGTGAGACCTTGTCTCAAAAAAAAAAAAAATTACCTTTTTAGTTTTTTGATGAATCTCCCTACTGATTTCTATAGTGATTGTACTAGCTTACATTCCCAGCAGCAATGTGCAAGCCTTCTCTGAAAGCTTGCCAATATTTGTCTGTATTCTTTTTCTTCTTTTAGGTTTGTTTTTATGACACAGAGTCTCGCTTTGTAGTTCAGGCTAGTCCTGTACTCAGCCTCAAACTCGGCAATCCTCCTGCCTCTGCCTCCCAAGTGCTGGGAATACAGGCATGAGCCACCACACCCAGCTCCAATCAATTCTTTAGAGTATTAATACCATGAAAGGAAGATCTCATTCCTAATTTTACATCTCATTGTTTCTTTTGTGCTTATAAAACCCTCCTGGTGGGGGGTCAGGATCTCCATGAGTAAAGCAGTTATTCTTTAGATTGTTGAATTCAAATGATAATGTAGAGTGACTGCTTGGCATGTGCTTTTACATAAAATTATTGTTAAGGGCTGGGGACTTAGGTCAGTGGTTCTGGCGCCTGCCTTGCAAGTGCACGGTCCTGGGTTCATCCCTAATAACCACATACAACAATGCAGATGTGGTGACTCACTTCCAGCAGCAGTCAGTACCACATACCACAATACTGGGCATGGTAGCTCATGCCTGTAACTCCAGCACTGGAAGCAGAGGCAGGAAGATTGGCTGAGTTCAGGACCAGACTGACCTACAAAGAGAAACCCTGTCTGTAAAATAAAATCTACTATAATATACAACATCAAACAACTCTGTATCCTTGTCTAAAGATAATTGATTGCCTGAATTGCAGTAACATCATATCTCAGGAATGCTCTGAAAATGTTATGATGAGATTTTCAAGTTGTATTTATATTCATGAAGTACTAGAAATGCTACATAATACCAGTTTCTGTGATAAGCGTATTGACTCCATACATTGAAGTTACAAAAAAAATAAACTGCTGCATTACTTAGCTCTTGAGTGACTTAAAATAGGAAGATGGTCCTACTATATCAAAATATCCTATAATTCAAAGTCAAGATATCTCTTTAAGTTACTCCTCTCATGACTATTCTCTGAAGACATTCTTAGTAAATTTTAGCCTAGTTGGATAGTTTAATATATTGTGGATTATATTTAGCTTCATAACTACATTAACAATAATTTTTTTGTTTTGAGGTTGTTTTTCTTTTTGAGATAGGGCCTTTTTTTTTTTTTTTTTTTTGTATTGGGGGCCAAACTCAGGACCTTGTGTTTGCAAAGAGGGCTGTGGAACCACTGAGCTACATCCCTAGCTAAGTAGAGTCATAATAATGTAGTTCAGACTGGCCTTGAACTCACAGTGTAGCTAGGCTTGACCTTATGATTCTCCTGCCTCAGCCTCCCAAATACTGGGCTTACATACTTGACTAACCTAATTTTTTACAGTGAAATTTTCCCCTTAAGCCATGTAACAATGTTTACTTATTATAGAAAATGTTTTAAAAATAAAGGTATAGCCTGGATTTAACTAAAGAGCAAGATTGTGAGTTGGATCCCCAGTATCATAAAAAAAAAGAGGACAGAAAGAAAGGTATAAAAATCATTCTCTCACACACACAAAAAAAACACTCACAATTTACAGTAATTTACTCAGCTTTTAATCTTTTTTCTAATTTTACATTGTTAATATTGCCCTATGTTAAAATTTTATAAAGTATATCTAATTGCTATGTAATATTTCATCTTTCAGGTACACATTAATCATTCTTTTTTATGGAATTTATTTTCTCCATTTTTACAATAATGAACTCTTACTTGGGCATGGTGGCTCACACCTGTGATTCCAGCACTCTGGAGGCAGAGGCAGGAGGATTGTCATGAGTTCAGGGCTAGCCTGGGCTGCATAATGAGTTCAGGGGCAGCCTGAACTACAAAGCAAGACTATCTCAAAAAACTTCAGAAAAAAAAAAATGAAGTCTTATTACACATATGTTTTTCTGTATACATTTCATACTAGAAGTAGAATACCTGTTTAAAGGATATGAGAATTTTAAAATTTTAGTTTCCAGTATTATATTAGTTTCCAGAAAGAATATACCAATTGCTTCTTTATAGGAGTTTCCGGAAGTTCCATCCCTTTGGACATTCTGAGCATTTATTATTAGTGAGCTTTTAATTATTTTTTAACAATGACTTTATTTTTAAAACTTAGAACTACCATTACTAAAATTCAAAATTTTACCTTGTGTTTATATTCTTATATTGTTTTTGTGTTCCTAGAATATTTCCTATTATATTTTTCAATTATAGTAGTAACTCTAGGAACTTAGTTTTCTAAACCTTCATTTTTATCTATGTATGTATATAAAAAGAACATAAATAGTTCTTTATCTCTGAAATGTGATTGTTACCAGGATCTATAGTTGATGAGAAGTCATTATTCTTGTTTTGCCAGCTTTGTTGTAAGAAGTGTATATAATCAGTTTCATTGGTCTTTTCATATTCAAATTACAGGAATTCTTAAATGTCAGGTGCAGTGGTTTCAAATGTAGCTTGAGTAAAGTTACGGTATCAGGGAATCATATCTATCTCTTTTTCTCTTTGAACTCTGCTTTCCTCTGAATTGACAACTTTTTCAGACAGGCTTTACCTACTAGAAAAGCTCTACCCTTATATGTCACACTTACAGTTAGAAATTCCAACAAAAAGGCGTTTTTGCAGAGCATCCACAGAAGGAAGACCTAATGTGGAGGTCTTCAGTGGGACCAGACATGTCCAGAAAGCAGTAAGAAAGAAAAGAATAACAGGAGCCTGATCACAGTAGGGCCAAGAAGGGCTTTGCCTTAATAATATTTGAGATTAGAATAATGGAGATGTGAATAGAAGTCACACAGTCTCATTAAGCAACAGTAGAATTCAGAGTGGAGACCCCTCAGAAAATTGAAACTAAAAATTCCATTGGACCTTGCTGTTCCCTGCTTCTAGGCATCTTCCTGAAAAAGTTAAAGACATCATATTACATTTATACATGCATACTTGAGTTTATAGCAGTACAGCTCTTAACAGCTAAATCTTGGAAGCAACCTGTATGTCCATAAACAGGTAAGTGGATAAAGAAAATGTATTTATAGGCTGGAGATTTAGCCCATTCGTTTCAGCGTCTGCCTGGCAAGTACAAGGTCTTGTGTTCAAGTTTGATCCCTGATACTACATACTACTATACTGGCAGCATGGTAGCTCATGCCTGTAATCTTTGCACTTGGGAGGCAGAGGCAGGAGGATTGCTGAGAGTTCAAGGCTAGCCTGAACTACAAAAGCAAGACCCTGTCTCAAAAAAAAAAAATGTATTTACACCAAATGAAGGACTACCATAAAGAAAAATAAACTTGAGTAACTTGTAGGAAAATAGGTGCATCTTTATAATGTTAAGTGAAAGAAATCGGACACACGTTTAAGTATTGCATGGTTTCTCGTATATGAGAAATCCACATTATAAACAAAGGGCATGATAAAAGATAGTAGGAAGGTAAACCTTTCTCAAGTGGCAAGGTGATGAGGTGATGGAGGGAGGGAGAGGGAAAGGGATGAAAAAAATTGAGATGTTGTATATATGTATGTACCAACTGCAAGGAATATAAACGTATGCCCTGAACACATAATACTAATAAAAATCTCAAGTAGAAATTTGTAATACAGAGATGGATTTGTCCAGTGACCAGAAACCCTGAGACAATATCTCTCTACCTGGATTAGTGGAATTTCTTAGTTTTGTTTGGAATCAGTGGTATAGGGAAAAGAATGTAGACATGGAATCAGTTAGGCCTTGGTTTTAATCCAAACTTTACTTAACAGTTTTGTTTGACCAAGTTATTTGACCCCTCTCTAAGCCTGGGCTTCCTCACTTACAAGATTAAAATGCCAAGAATTAATATCTTATCAAGTCATATAGTTACTATCATTTCATCTTTTTTTTTTTTTTTTTTTTTTTTTTTTTTTGGCACAGGGTCTCACCAGATTGCCTAAGAAGGACTTGAGCTTGGAATTCTCCTGCATCAGTCTTGCAAAGTGCTGGGGATATAAAACATATGATTATACCTGGCTACTAGTGATCTTCAGTGTGCCATTGCTGGAGGTGTAAGAGAAAATAGGAAAGTAGGACAGATAGAAGTGGTGTTTAATGTATACTTCAATACAACTAGATAAAAGTTCTAGACTGCATCTTTTTGTTGTTGTTGTTGCAGTACAGGAAATCAAACTCAAGACCTTACATTTGCCAGACAGGAGCAGTGCCGCTGAGCTAAATCCCCAACCCAAAAAGCGTCTTATTTTCAAAACAAATTATGTTCTCCATCAGCCATCTCAGCACACCAGCTTAATTCTGTACCACTGCAAAACACCTTTCTCCAAATACGGTGATTTGCAGTTCTACAGATACTACATTTTGAGCAGTAAAGGGAGTTGAACATAGAGTAGTCTTTCCACCTGTGTTCAAGAATCTTGAAGATGAGTTGATAGGTATGTGTAGCTTAAAGTGCTTCCTTTTTCATAGACCAATTTACTATCCAGGGTATAGAATACTACCATGGGGTCATGTTAATCAGATACCTGATTTCAGGAGCGATCAACTGATTATAACTAACCATGTATATGGTTGAAATATTAGTACTTTGAAAATACTAGGAGTAAGAAAATTTAAGGGTTGGCAGATAATCACACTGAATAGTCTGTTCTAGGACATTAAAATTCCATGTTTTTCATGTTGGGTTTTATAGCTTACTGAGTTCTTAGCAGTCCATGGCAAAATTAGTTCCTATAAATATATCTCCTTTTTCTGTCTACTTGTACTACCAGTACAAGCATTTTCTGAAGTGATGTCTCTAGTACAGCAGAAATAAAATAAGATAGCAACTTTTCCTGGCATGTATCCAACTTAATAAAAGCTAGATATCTTAAATAAAAGTATAAGATAAATAGTTTCATTAGAAAGAAGATCTTGGGAATTTGGTTGCTTACAGATTACATGTGAACATTTATCTTATTTTGTCAAATAACGGTTTAATTTTTGCTTTCTGTTCTAGCGAGGAGGTAGATTTGGAACTTCCAAGCACTGAAAATGAATATGTATCAACATCAGAGGCTGATGCCATGGAACCCAAAATGGTATTTAAGGAAAAAACCGTCACTTCTCTTGGAGTTTTGGCAGATGGAGTGGCCCCAGTTTTCAAAAAGAGAAGAATTGAAAATGGAAAATCTAGAAATTTAAGGCAACGAGGAGATGATCAGTGATTGCAAAAAATCTTATTCTATGTGTATTTTGGCCAGAAGGAGACTTAAAGCTCTGTGCAGTTGTTTCTGAGTACGTTGATGATGAAAATTTAGAATTATTCTAAATGTATTTTCTGTGAATTAAATACTTTTCATGTGAAATTTTATTTTTATTCCTAAGGTGGAAGCATATCACATTGCATTGTTATACAGTGTATTATGTTCATTGTCTTAAAAATTGCTACTTATGTCATAAGATGCTATGTGTCTATTATTTAAAATGAGGAAAAGTCAGACTTTTATTCCATTCTTACTCATGTGAACATTTTTATCTTACAATGAAAATGCATTAGTTTTGCATATGGATATTAATTGTTTTTAAAAAATAAGAATCAGG
>PVIR01028735.1:0-21524 GCA_004026965.1 Petromus typicus | reverse complement strand
CTCACTGTGAGGGCTTGTCCTCACTTTCCCTTCACCACACTGGACACGACGCCCCATGGAGTGTGCAGGTGGTTAAACGTGGTCATGGACCAGAAAGCACAGAGATGCCTTCCTCTCGGAAATGGCTTTCCCTGGCCTGCTTCATTATCCTCTTCATTTCCTCCACTCTGAATTCCCAGCCTGCAGTTATCTCGTGATCGGCTCCTCTGTTTAAAACACAACTTCCTCAGAGGCGGGAGTTCGCCTGGTTTTCTTCCCCGCTGGGTCCTCGATGGCACTTGGCACAGACACTCAGTAGCTGCTGTGTCTCCACTTCCTCAACCACTTGTCTCATAGTTTTCTCAGGCAGGAATCAGCTACCATCCCTCATGGCCCAATCCAATTTTCTAACCTTGTGAGGTAAGAATGACTGTTTTATTTTTTAAGTAGTTGGAAAAATGTAACGATTCATGAGATAGGAGAATGCTAAATTTCTAATTTCTATGCACATGTGTGAAGTTTTACTGGAGCACAGGTCTGTCCATTCAGTTCCAGACTCCCTGGGGCTGCTTTCAAATGGTGCGCACAGTTAAATACGTGCTGCAAACTCTGGACTGCAGAGCCTGGAGCCCAGGGAAGCCTGGTCTGTGGAGTGTGAGCCCCGCCTGTGTCCTAGAGGGCAAACAGAAATTGCATGCAACTTTTTGCTCTTGGATTATTCTTGAACATATTTATCCTTCCTTCCTCACACATTTATCTATTTATTCATTCAACAGATATTTCAGCTGGAGATCTAGCTCAGTGGTGGAACACTTGCCTAGCATGTGCAAATCCCTGGATTAAATCCTCAGTATTGGGGCAAGGGAGAGAGAGACAGATAGACAGATAGTCAGAACTTGAAATATTTATGGAGAATCTGTCTATTCTCTGGTACATCAAAGAACTCAGCTCCTATTACCTCTCATAGCTCAGGAAACAGATTTCAGAGCTGTGGGGAATGTGAGTTAACGTAGGGACTTCCGGCCCCCATGTAGTAGCTCTTAAGTAGGAAAGAACATACGCATGTTTGCGGTTCAGACTCCCCATTGGACAAGCTGTATGGAAGCTTCCGGGCAGGCCCTGCCAGGTGGACACCTGCTCTTAGGGCAGGGTCTTCTCCTTTCTGCCTGGGACTTACCTGTTCCTTCACTAGGCTTGAAAGCTCTGGGCTTTGCGTGTGTACGTCTGGCTTCTCCAGCTCACACTGTCAAGGAGCCTTTTGGCGCCCGTCTTCCTCTTGCACTGAGGTTTCCGTTTCCTCTATCCCTGCTCTTAAAACTACATGAACTAAGTAAGGCAGGGGTCGGGGAATGAAAAGTAATAGCAATCAGCAGTCTTGTAAGTATTTAGTACAAACATTCTCTAGGCTTCACATGGAGTCCTCTTTCAGGCTTTAATCTTTCGTTAAGATCTTTTCTATAAAAGTAGGAACCTTTTTTCTGTAGTACTAGGAATCGAACTCAGGATCTTGAGCTTGCCAGCCACTCTCGTGCCACTGAGCAACATCCCTGGTCCAACAGTAGGTACTTTTATTATTTGATTTTATAGATGAGAATAACTGAGGCTCAGAGAGCTGAAGGAGTTTGCCTGCATAACCTATCTGTGAAGCTGAACAGCATGGAATTCGAACCCAGAGCTCTGGATCATAATCACTATCTGACCGAGTCTCCACAGGCCTATGACTGAGCTGGGGGGTGGGTAGAAACTGAGCTGCCTTTCTTTTTTCTTGTCTTTTTCTAATGGCCTTCTTGGAAATACCCTCGGGTCCATTGCCAGGTGACTGTCAGACCACATGCCTCTGTCCTAGGCTGGTCCTTTCCTGCCAAAGGGATGCAAAGGTCAGAAACTGGATAAGTGACCAAAAGACTGATAGAGGCACTTTGGGCTGGTGTGGCCTGGTCCTTACTTCATAGATAGCTCTTTGCTGGGGCACATGGCCTCGGTGTAAGGGGCCGCGCGCGGCAGCAAAGCAGGCAAGCAAACAAACACTCCATCTCGGCCTCTGACTACTTGCGATGTCACTTGGTCAAACAGTGAAGACTCAGGAAACCAGGGCTGTAAATTCACCAAAACTGACCAGACCGGCCGTGCTGAGGTGTCTGAGGAATGTTAATCGTGTTACTGGGAAGAGGCGTGGTGAGGAGGGACCGGAATGTTGAGTTAAACTGAAGCAGGGTCTGGACCATGTGGCCCTCTGAGCCCCCCTACCCCCGGAGGGAACCAGGCTCTGCCTGCAGAGTTCCTGGTCTCGGTTCTGGGCCTGTGACCATCTCTGTGGAGTCCAGGGAACCCCACTGGGGTCCAGTTACCCAAGACCTTATCTTTTCCCTATTCCTTTTATTTAATAAGTCCAAACACATCAGGGACTGTAGACTCTTCTATCCATTCCCTGCTGCTTCCAGGCTAAGGGAAACAGATTTACATTATGCTTCTAGATCACGTCAGGAAGCATGCTCGTGTTAGGAATACATGTTGGCGTTAGTATTACAAGATCTTACTATTTTCTAAGATCCTTTGGGGAGGGAACAAATGGTGATCAAATTAACGTTTCTCAAGTGTTAATGCTTTACTTTTTTTAGTTTGTCTAATTCTCTTTTTTTTTTTTGAGACAGTCTCATTTTGTAGTTCAGGCTGACCCCAAATTCACTATGTAGCCCAGGCCAGCCTCAAGTTTGTAGCAATCCTCCTGCCTCTGGGATTTCAATCATGAGACACTGAGCTAATTCCCGGGCCCTAGTTTGTCTAATTCTTTAAAAATTTTTTTATTTTATAAAAAAAGAAGCACAATTTCAAAATCAAATAAGAGCATAACTATAGTTATCACCTTGTGTGTTATTATCAGTGGAGTTACTCAGAATACACAGCATAAACCAAAAAGATTCTTACAAACAGATAATGACACAAATCTTTCTTTCCAACAAACTAAGTTAAACTTGTAGTATAAATGCAACCAATTAGCACGTGTATTGCAGTATTTTTGAAAAACAGCATATTTGTAATTTGGGAAACTATTTGAACTTCTCTGTATTTCCCAATCCTCTCCCTTCTGTTTTGTTCTTTGTTTCTCGTGTAAGAGAAACTGCACAATATTAGAACTTATGTGTCTGATTTATTGCATTCGTGTCAATTCTGATGTTCAAAACATGGAGCAAGATCTCAGAATACCAAAGTGCTAACAACATACAAAGTACACGCTTGTGTGCCCCAGATGTGGGGTGCAGGCCCCGGGCTCCGGTCCACATGGGAATGCATGGAATTTACTTGTAGTTCGCAGGAAGTGAGGTGTCATTGTTAGAGTAGTTTCCTGTCATAAAAAGATTCTCTAATTTGGTTTTAAAATAGCAACCTTAGAGGTTGTTTTTGACTCAGAAATCTGTAGGAAATCCAAAACTGTATGTTTTTTCTTTTGTTTTTCTTTTAGGGAAAAGAACTTTCCAGATTTTCCACAGAGAAGAAATCAGATGTCTCTGCCCCGCAGGGCAGCCCACAGCGCTGGGTGTTTCTCCACGGTCATCTGCGAAGGCGGCTGCCATGAGGAGCAGGAGACGGTGCTGATCCGGTGAGTTGCACAACCTCAGTCTGTGCCTCCTGGCTTCTTAGTCTGTAGTCTCTGACACTGGCAACCCTCGCAGATTTAAAGTCCTAATCTGTGGCCAGGAGAAGTGGTGCTCACCCTGAATCCCAGCACTCTGCGAGGCTGAGGCAGGAGGATCACACGTTTAGTCAAGATGGGATAACTTAGTAACTTAGTGAGAACATGTCTCAAAATTTTAAAATTTTTAAAAGGACTAAAGAAGCTCAGTATGAAGGCCTTGACTTCAGTTCCCTGTTTTGCAGACAAAAAGTCATAATCTGTGGCTGTCCAGCAACCATGTTAGATTAAACTTCTTAGGCTTGGGCCTTGTTATAAGCTTACCGTTAAAACTAGAGTACCTCAAAAGTAGATGTGGCAGCATAATTCTAGTGCACTCGGAAGACTAAAGCAGGAGGATCCTGAGTTTGAGGTCAGCCTGGGCTACATAGTGAGATCTTGTCTCAAAAAATCTAAAAACAAACCAGAGAAGAACCAGTTCTCTTATTATAAGAAAATAAGGGCCGGGGATTTAGCTCAGTGGCTTCAGCGCCTGTCTTAAGGATCTGGGTTGGATCCCCGGTAACCACATACAATACTGGGTGTGGAGACTCACGCCCAGCAGCAACCAGTACCACACACCACAGTGCCGGGTGTGGTGGCTCACGCCTGTCATCCCAGCACTCGGGAGGCAGAGGCAGGAGGATTGCTGTGATGTGAGTTGGAGGCTGAGCTCAGGGCCAGCCTGAACTACAAGGCGAGACCCTGTCTCAAAAAAAAAGAAAAATTTATCGAAGTACAACATAGATAACTTAATATTCAGCAGTTTCGCAACTCGCAGCACACACTTCCACAGTGCTTTGGACATTCGCAGAGCTGTGTAGCCATCGCCAACACGTGTTGCAGATTGCTCTCGATGCTGGGAAGGGGGAGCCCGGCAGGCTGACCCACCACCACTCCCCTTCCTTTTCACCCCTCAGCTTTCTGGACATATGGATTTGCTTATTCTGGAAATTTCACACATATAAAATGTAAACTATGTGGTCCTTTGTGTCTGGCTCCTTCTGCTTATAATATCGTGAAATACAATATTTGTAAAGTTCACTCACATTGTGGCGCGTATCCGAGTTTTGTTTCTTCATATGGTGCTGTAGGGGTGTAGATATTTTGCTTAAGTACCCAACAGTTGATAGACATTGGCTTGTTTCACCTTTGTGTGTTTTAAATAAAGTATTATGACTCTCCCTCTGTAAGTTTAATTGAGTACCTGTTTTCCATTCTTTAGGGTCTATTCCCTGCCATTTCAGATGGAAATTCTACATTGAACTTCCTAGAATACCACTAAACGTTTTCTCTTGTCTTAATTTAAGTTCGTTTTTAAAAATAAAAGTTTGGGCTGGGGATATAGTTCAGTGGTAGAGCTCACGTTCAGAAAGTGTGAGAGGGGCCTTGGGTTCAACCCCTGGGACTGACACAAATAAAAATAAAACCTAGAAAATTCACACCATAAAGTTGCTGAGGGATGGTTATATTCCTAAATCGAATATCACATGGTTAAGAGGCATCGTGAGTTTGTAGCTTCAGAATCTTTATTTTGCTCACTGGCAAGCAATCAAGAATCACGTAGACTTAATCAGTGCCCGACGTGGTTGGCGTTTTCCTGAGCATTTGGCCTTTTTCAAAATGTAGCACTTCTGATGGGTGCTTTTAAATAGATGGCATCATCCTGTCCCTTTGGTTTTGTCCTTTTTCTGGGTCAAACAGAAGCACTAATCTGTTTTGTGATTTGCCAAAGGAGGAGTAATCCAAAGCAAATCCGAGTTAGCTGTTCATCTTCCGTTTTTTATTTTACTTTTGCTTAAATATCATGGCGTCCCTGTGCAGGGTAAAAGAGAAATAAAACCATTATAGACAATGCTGACAATTTCTCGGCATCAAATTGACTAGTGACTGCTTTTGTCCTGCTAAAAATACCAAATAAAGAGTGGAGGTTTTTTTTTTAAACTTTGTGGGACCTGGGATTGAATCCGCGGCCTTTGCACTGAACTACACCCCGGCCTCCTAGCTTTGCCTTTCACACTTTTTTCTTTGCCATTTTGGGACAGGGTCCTGTTAAGTTGCCCAGGCTGGGCTTGAACTTTCAATCCTCCTGCCTCAGCCTCCCACATACCGGGATACAGATGTGCAGGATGTGCCACAGATGGGGGCTATCGGAGGGAACCAGATGCTGTTCGCTGGTTTGACCGCAGACTCACCACAACACTGAGTGCCCTGTCACCAGAGCGCTCCACACACACCTGAGTGGCTTCCCGCTGACACTGAGTGTCACGGGACTCAGGCCCGTGCAGACACTGACAACCTGGAGCCACCCTGGTCCCATAGGTGAGGGCTCGGTCCTGCCATCAGCCTCTTCTCGGGTCACCTGGGGCGAGTGACACATGGCCACTGTCACTCCCCACCGTGTCCTTATCAGTTACTTTCTAGGGTGGCCAGGAGAACACGCACCTAGGCCTGCCCTTGCTTGGCTTTTTAATACAGAACAAATGCAGGGCACAGATAGGGATCCTGAGGGTGGAGGTGCAGGGAATGAGGCTGTAGAAAGGGGTGCAGAGTCCCCACACGCACTCGGTCGCCTCCCTCGAGGCCTCTGCGCCTCCAGACCCTGTCCTGAGGCCATCAGCATGCTCGCAGATGAGTCACATCCTCGGCCATTAGTGACTTCAGGTTTTCTTCCCTCTGGGCTGGAGGTGGAGTCCCGCCTGAAAGTCTCCTTCCACAGTGAGGATTAAACCCAGGGCTTTCATACTGAGCCACATCTCAGCCCTTTTTGTTGTTGTTGTTGTTTTATTTTGAGACAAGATTTTGCTAAATTGCGCAGATGGGGCTTGAATTTAAAATCCTGCTGCCTCAGTTTCCCTGGGTGCTGGGGTGACAGGCATGGGCGCCGCCGTGCCTGGCTGACCGCTTCTTTAAACAGATTTCCTCCACTGCTTCGTTTGAGTTTGTCATTTCAACCTAATGGGTTAGCAGGACGCTGCCTCAGAATAAAGGTCGGAGGGGGAAACTTAGGGTGAAGACCCGGCTTCAAGGCCCGGTGCTGCCAAGAAAAAAGATTAGCTTCAACTAAACGCATTTCATCAGTCGGACTCCTTTGGTGTATGCTATTTAAATATTCCACCCGGTGGAATTGATACCTCATTTCATACCTGAGAAATGAAGCTCGGGGATCGCAATGTGCCCGGCTGGCCCAGGAGGGAACTGTGGGACCCACATCCCAGCAGGGGTGGTGTTTGAGGCTTCTCCTGCCACATGGGGCTGTGCCTTCCAAACCGCGCCGGTCGCAGCTCCTAGGACACAGGCTGGGACCCGGAGACGCGCCGCTGTCTGAAAGCCTCGCGTCCGCACCGTGACGGCCCCTTTGTCCAGCGTGTTGGCCGCCGGAGCACTGGGCTCTGGAGTGTGGCCCTCTGCTCATTAGTATGCTACCTCTCGTCCTCCAGCCTTTGTGCGTCTGCCGCTGGTGGCCGCCGGACGGACGGGAACATGCCGAGGACCAGGACTGTCTTGTAGGTAGGAGGATATTTCAGGCCTCGGGGACACCAAGCAGCTCCCCTGAAGATGTCCCTGCTTCAGAGAATAAAAAGCACCCAGCCGGGCACGGATTCTGGTTACTTGGGAAGCGAAAGTGCCAGGATCGGTTCGAGACCAGCTTGGGTGAATTAGGGAGACCTGGTTTCAAAATGAAATAAAAAATAGACCTGGGAATGTCACCCAGCATTTCTGGGGTTCAATTCTGACTCCCCTTTCCCCTCAGAAAGCAACGATCTGAAAAGCCTATTAGTGAAAAATACAAGTTTAATACAGAATCTGTGTCACAGGTTTTATTTAAGTAATGAGTTAATTCCTCAGTGCAGAGACTGAATCCAGGGCCTATACCACACCACGTACTTCCTCTGCATGTGAGCCACACTCGAGGCCTGAGTTAGTGATTGATTGGTTATTGGCACCAAAGATCAAGTCCAGGGCTGAACCAAGCATTCCAGGCATTTTTGTTTTTTATTTGGACACAGGATCTCATTAAGTCACTGCATTGCCCAGGCTGGGCTCCATCTTGCAATCCTCCTGTCTCAGCCTCTGAGGGCACCGGGATTACAGGTAGATGCCAGCAGACCCAACAGTAAGCTCACTTTTAATTGCGCACAAATATGTGACACGGGACTCGACGCAGACCGAAGAGGGCCGAGGTGTGCTGGGCGGCCTCCCACATGTCGTCTTCAAGGGAAGCCTGGGGCTGTCCTTCGTGTGACCTCCTCAGGTCACACTTGTTCTTCACGTGACTGAGGATAATGCATATGCCAGGTCGTGTCTCTATAGTTTAAAATTTATAATTTGGTGCTGGAGATGGAACTCAAAGTTTGTGCTGGCTGGTGAGTGCTCTGCTCAGCCCCAGCCTGGCCCGGTGTCTTTTCTTTCTTTCTTTCTTTCTTTCTTTCTTTCTTTCTTTCTTTCTTTCTTTCTTTCTTTCTTTCTTTCTTTCTTTTTTTTTTAAAGGATTTTTGAGACAGGATCTTGCTTTGTAGTTCAGGCTGGCCCTGAGCTCAGCCTCAAACTCACATCACAGCAATCCTCCTGCCTCTGCCTCCCAAGTGCTGGGATTACAGGTGTGAGCCACCACGCCCGGCACTGTGGTATGTGGTACTGGTTGCTGCTGGGTGTGAGTCTCCACACCCAGTATGGTATGTGGTTACCGGGGATCGAACCCGGGTCCTTGCGCTTGCAAGACAGGCGCCGGAACCACTGAGCTAACCACCTGGCCCCCAGTGTCTTTTCTGAGGTCCTCTGCTTCCTTTGCGGTGGCCGACGGACCCTAGCAATGGAAATCAAGGCCCCCACCCCGTGGCCTGTCAATGTGTCTTCCCATACAGACCTCTAAAACCAATTTTGAAAAATCATGGGCCCTCCTGCATAATTTTTAGTGAATAGTGAACATTTTGAGTAAACTTAAATGCTGAATTTTGAAAATACATGATCATTCTGTGGTATCTCTTGCTTAGAGTTTCTCAAGTAAGGGTAATTCTACCTCCCCACACACCGAACAGAGATCACAACAGTGTGAGCGTGCACACAGGCATGTGTGCAGTGTGTGTGCACGTGTGCAAAGGCCAGGCAGGCTGCTGCACATGCTGCAATGTACCAGACAGGAAGTTACAGGCAGGAAGTCTCCAGCCCAGAAGACTGCAGTGCTGATACTCTGAGTCTTTGGTTTGAATCTATCCAAAGGACTCTCCATTTCACAGTGATATTTGCATCCATGAGTCTCAAGGTAAAAAAGTACACAAGCTCTTCTAAATATTGTTCCTTTTTCTCCTTGAAATCATATTTCTATTCTCTTTCACCTAAAGAATTTTATCCTAAGGAAATATATTTATGCTCGAAAGCTTTATTATCATTTAATTCTCAGGTACATACTGTGTATGGAAATTGAAAAATTGTTTTCAAATATTCTATGACTGGAAGGTTGTAGAGGTTAACATTTTCCTCCATTTTGATGTATCAATAGAAACTGATCAAAGCATCAGAGATACTTACATTTGACAGATGGATTTTAAACACAGACAAAGCTCTTGTTTCAAACCCTCTCTCTCTCTCTTTTTTGCTACTTTGGAATACTGAGGATTGAATCCAGGGAGTGCTGATCTCCATTTCCATTTCCATTTTATTTTATTTGTATTTATATTTCCTTTTAATTTTGAGACAGGGTCTCACTAATTGCCCTGGCTGGCCTCCTGCCTCAGCCTCTCTAGTAGCAAAGATTACAGGCATGCACCAACATGCCCAGCCAAAATGCCCAGCCAGGGCATCAGCTGGGCAGGAGCCTTGGGGAGCTGGTAACCATCTTTGGCACAGTGGCCTCCTCCTCAGATGGGGTGAGCTCTGGGGAGGAGGCGGAGAACCTTGTGTTATGAGTCCTGCTCAGATGGAGGCAGCGGAGGAGAGTCAGCCCATTTTCCCACAGTGATTAATTTCAAGAAGAAAACATATGGACCCTGAGGATTTGGAAGTGGATTTCCTTCAAACTCGGCTCCCACGCACCCTCTGGAAAGTCTTTGTGTTCCCGTGGAGGACTTTGTCTATCAGCGTGATTTGACTTGCGCTGGCTTTCTGGGTAACCAAGCAACTCTTCTTGTAAATGATTCAGAAGGCTTTTGCACACTCCTCGAACATGTTAAGGAAAGCTAAGCCAGTGTATATATAAATATTTGATAAGTCAAACAAGTAGAATTGCTCACCAGAGGCATAACCGTCATGGAGGCTGGATGGACTCAGGGTTGAGAGATCCAGCTGGAGAGCCCCCCCTCAAGATTCAGTCTGGGGCCCCCTCGCCAGCCGCTGTGTGACTATAGGCCAGTTGTTGCCTGCTCTGACCTGCAGCCTTCTCACTATCCACAGGGACCAGATGCAGGTTGTGAGATTCGAATGAGATTATTCTCACAAAGCACTTAGTGTTATGGCGAACAGGCACTATGCACCCGGCAGATGGGAGTCGTTATTCTAAATATCACAGAGGGAGATGTAGCTCAGTGGTAGCGGTCTTAGGCTCAGCCTCCAGCAGCATCAAAAACAAAGAAAAAGATTGACATCTTTAGATAGGATAGTGTGTACTTATTAAGGAATGGAGACTAGCAAGGTGCTGGGATAACTACTTTAGTCTCATCTCTTATCCCGCAGCATCTCTGTGACACGCTGTCTCGGTGGCCAGCCCAGTTGTACGATGGCCTTTGGTCTTTGATATTCTCACGGAGTTGCAGGAGCCCAAGGCTTAGCCCATCAATGTCCCTTCATTTCCCTCTGCTTCACAAGGACACAAGTAGACTCTGAGAGAGCACTGTCCAAAAGGCCCAACTCTGACTGTCTGAAGTTATTCTTAATATTCTCAGGACACTGTCAAGGAGTTTGCAAGATGTAAATGGACGACATTCACACTTCTACGGGGTCCCTTGGCTGGGACACATGGAAAGGCGGCCTTCGGGGAACAACACCAAAGTACCTTCATCCTGGTATCGACCCCAGTCCTGTTGGGTTCCGCGGTTTAATCCCAAAGGAGTTGTCTCTTGACATTAAACTGTCCAAACAGTATTTATATCAGTGACTGCGCTGCAAGATCACTTAAGCCTGCACGGCAGTTTAAAAGTAGTTAATGACAGAAGCGGCGAGACCAGCTCCCTATGAATGATCGCACAGGTTCGACCTGTGCTGTCATGGTTTATGGAGGAAGGCAGTTTGTCCATACCCTGCTTCAACCACAGCAGGTAATTTGAAATGAAATGAGACAGTTTCTACAAGCAGATTGATTTGGGAATCTTGCCTGTTCTTCCCTTTGACCCTTGACAAGTTGACACTACAAAGATTGTGACTTTAAAAAATGATTGGGTGCAAATACATTTAGGTAGATGATTTACTGTGCGCCGCGGCAAGGCCAGTCCGCGCGGAGTGATGGTGTGAGGGAAGGTAATTGTGAACTTTAACAAGTCCGCTTTATGCTTCTGCATCATCTTAATTATCCCACCAGGTGAATCGACTGATCACCCTCGACCAAGCAGTTTGTATCCTCGGTGAGGACCTGGCACCCGACTTCCTGCTGAGTAGGGGCTCAGGTTCGAGATTTCAATGTAGAGTACTTATGGGAAACTTACTAAAATTTACAGATTCTATTCATCATTTTGGTAAAACCGAAAAAACCAACCCAGCTTATATATGTGGGCAGGAGGTTGTATTCTTTTTCGCTTATCTCTTCCTCCTCCTCTTCCTTTTTCTTCTCGTTAGTTTTGGTAAATATAGTCAAGCATACACAAGAGGAGGTGAGGTGATTAAAGAATGAAAAATCTGCTTTTTTGATCATCAAAAAGTCACCAGGGATTCTTGACAAGAAAAGAAATGTTCATTTATACATTATCACTTTATTTCTTAATCCTTTTAAATAATATTTAGTTGGGCTTAGCATGCTAGGCAGCCATCTACCACTGAGCCACACTCCCAGCCTGCATTTAGATTTCATGCCAAGTAACACATACTAAGGGAACAAATATTTTCCACATCAATTCTCTTCTGTGAGGTATTGTTTATCTTAGACCTCACTTTTGTCTTGATTCATGAATAAAACTTAAAAATTAGTCAGCCAGAACAATAATAAAAAGACAGCCAAGAAGGTCATTTTTAAAAGCGTTTTCTGTGTTCACAAATATATGATATTTAGGCTAGAACATTTTATATAAACTTTGTGATAAAATGATTGATTTATTAATATTTGAATTCATGCTGGCCTGTTATATGCTTTCAGATTTATCAGAGAAAATATCAGCAATGTAAGATTCGTATGACAGGGGCTGCTCTCTGTAGCTTTTGTGTTTCTCTCTATTCAAACGACTTTGTTTGAAATATAATTTTGAAGATGCTAGTAAAAAAATATAACACATTCCCTATTGGTCTCCGTTTAAATTATTTACTACCCTTTTGAGCCGTATCTTCATTGAACTATGTTAAAAATATTTTACTGAAATGTTTCTTTATGTTGTCCATCGAGTTTAATAGACGTGCTGTTTAATAAGCTCTCTACCTGTGTGGAGAGCCTATTTGACCTCTATGCCCTGCCACTGGTAGACATAGTATAAGATTGCTTTGTGAAATAAAGCTGTCGGTAACATCAACAAAATAAAAAATGATCGTATTCCAATACTCTCTGCTGAGTACTATGACAGCACTGAAATATGGAATAAAATTGAAAGTAGATTAGTTTTGGGTCTTAAGTCATGTTTTGACAAGAAATAAGAGAGGAGAACATATCTTTGAACTTTTAGTTTTAAAGTTTTTAATGAAAATATTTATCATGTTGTAAGGTTCCTTCTTTCTTTATCACATCTAGGCTACGTAACCTTAAAACAATCTGTTCTCTTATTGCGAGGGATATAAATACTGTTCTATCTTCATATTAAACATCATGAAGGAGATACGCACAGGGAGAGATAGTGTGACACTTCCACGTTAAGGAGTGTCATGCTAATAAAAAAGCTTATTGAAGAGGCTGGAAAAATCAGTTGTTAACAAGCCACATATTTTCAGGGTATGTAAAGCATGTAAATACTGCCGACAAGCAGACCACTTCTGCTGTATTTTTTGTTCCCCTTGTGGATGGTTTGACTCTGAAGAGGGAGGATAAATATGTCAGTGGAGAAAGCCTTGCAGGTGACTGCTTTCCTCCTGCAGGAATCTGAAAATCGCCGAGACGCACAGATGGTGGAATTATTTCTTTCACTTCTTTGGTTACATATTAATCAGATAAAATCAATGAATAGAAGGCATGGATGGCTTGGGCACAGGAGGTGAGCACTCCCCCGGTCACGTCCCCAAGAGAGGTGGCGGACTCTTACCGTGCACTGAGACCTTCCTTGTTTCCAATGCAGAACAGGGAGGTTCAGCGGCTCCCTGGCCCCTGGGAATGACCTTGGCTGTTCACCTTCCCTCCTGCAGAGGTCACAGGGCCGCCCCCCCCCCCGCCCCAGGGCACTGTCCTGGGCCAGTGGCTGGCCAGTAGCAGCGTAAGATGATGGCTCCTTAGGAATAAATCTCAGTTGACTTTTCCCCCTCAGATAAAAGCAGATTACACACTAGAGATAAAACTGGCCAGGTTCTGAGATGCTGATTTTAGGCGTGAAAAGGACAGTCTTGTTGTCCTAGTCTTTGGTTATTTTTACTTCCTTTTCCAGGGCTGGGGATCCAATCCAAGGGCACCGTACCCCTGAGCTACACTCCAGCCCTTCTTACATATCCCATTGAAGACAAAGCCAAGACTGGCCCAGAGTTCCATCCTCCTGCCTCGGCCTCCCGAGTAGTTGGCACTACAGCAGTGTGGCACCATACTTGACCCTGTTTCTCTGATCTTAAAGTTTCCATATTTAGCAACGTAAAACGTACATTGAAAAGCAAAAACATTGGCTAAAGTCTCTTTCAAAAAGGTTTCTATAAGGTCTCTGAGACTTTTTTAAAGCTGTACAAAGGGAAGCATTTTAATAACGTAGATGCCTGTGAAATGAAGCTATCTCTTAGTCTTTGAGGTCCATGCCAGAAGTAGAGACAGTGTCCTCTGGTGTTGCCCCTTAATTTGTTCCTTGATAGGGTTTTAACCTTGACTTTGCTAAGTAATTTCTTTAAACAGGACAGTGAATTACTGTGGCCATTAGGTCACGTCATCTGTCATCTCTGATGGAGGCCTGTCTTCTGAGTACGGGGACTTGTGAAATAACTATAGCACTGTCAGTGATTCACACCAAGTTGACGTGTGTGTTTTTGTCATGAATCTTTTGGTCAAGTGTCAAGCTCTAGGTCCATCCCATTGGTAAAAGAGAGTGTTATAGAAGTTTCTCCATCTTCTATAAACCAAAAGTTATTAATTCCTTTTTTATTTCCTCCAGTTATCTGGTTTTAGAAATCTGGACTGGAACCTTAATGTCAATGAATGTTAGAGTCGATCGGTATTGTTTGGTGGCTAAGCTGAAATAGCTTCATTTAAAAAAATCACGGGCACCTAAACTGTGACTGCAATCTGTGTTATGACAGAAGAATGAGGAAGGAGTAGGTGAGTAAGTCTCATGCTTTCTCATCTGGGCTCTTATTTATTCCTTTGACTATTTCTTTATGCATTTGGTAATTCTTGAAAACATTCAGTGTTCTAAAGATTTCCAAAAGCAATATGTTACAATAAGTTCCTTAGTCTTGTTCATCTGTCTGTCTGTTGGTTTGTTTTTTGAGATGGGTCTCGCTACACAGTCCAAGCCAGCCTTGAATTCAGTACATAGCTTAGGCTGGCCTTAAATTCGCCATCTTCCTGCCTCAGCCTCCTGACTGCTGAGATTATAGGCGTGTGCCTCCGGGCCTGGCTGAGGTCCTTGTTCCTAAACTCTTAAGGAAAACATGAATATAACAAGTTGGACCAAGGGGCCGGGGTTTTAGCTCAGTGGTTCTGGCACCTGTCTTGCACACGCAAGGGCCCGGGTTCGATCCCCAGTAATCACCTACAGCAATGCCGGGTATAGAGACTCACGCCCACCAGCAATCAGAACCACACACCACAGTGCCGGGCGTGGTGGCTCACGCCTGTCATCCCAGAACTCGGGAGGCAGAGGCAGGAGGATTGCTATGAGTTTGAGGCTGAGCTCAGGGCCAGCCTGAACTACAAAAAATGAGACACTGTCTCAAAAAAAAAAAGAAAAAAAGTCGGACCAAGCCTGCTAATGAAGAAAGGGGGCCGTCACTGGAGAAGGCAGCACAAATGTTGTGGGGATCTTTGAGAACATGTCGCCTTCGATTCCCTGGATGGAGGCAAGCACTCGGGTGTGGGAGGGGGACCAAAAGTGCTGCCCAGGGTGGTGCCCCCAGGTGAGAGTGCCAGTGCCTCTGGTCCCTAGCAGGTGCCTGAGAGGCCACCCCAGGCATGGCATTCAATTTGAGGAATTGCTGTCCCATGACTGGTCTCACTGTGAGCTCTCGTCGCACTGTGAGCTCTCCATGCAGAAACAGCAGGACACTTGAAAGTTCTAGGAATGCAAAGCAAATAAACGATCCCCGGGAAAATAGAATTTTAAAAAGTGGTGAGTGAAAACATATCCTGCACTTATGTGAGTCCTCAGTGGAGTCATCAACTTATTTTACAGAGTTCAGCAGAAGCACTCAAGACATTTAATGTTATTGTGATTTTTGAGACTTTTTATTTATTTGAGGACCCTTTAAAATCACCAGTGAAGTCAAAGGGTGGTGCAGATCGTGATAATAACACACGTGTTCACCGTGTCCCAGGGGAGGCAGCTCGGCGGCAGCGCACACGTGTGTTACCCACCGCGTGGTCGTTACTCTGCCTGTGGCTCTGACCATAGGGAAACGGACCAGTGGGGGACATAGATATTAACAAAGTGCGGTCAAAATATATGGCAAATGTCTTTAACTTTATCGTAGTAAAACACACGTTGCCTTTCACATCGTGCTCTGCACACACTCCTGCTCCCTTCTGAAGCAGTTCTGCGCGTCTTGCTTCCTTGTCTTTACAAGGTGAGGGCGGAAGCGGTGAGCGCTGCTGCTAGCGCCGTCCCGTGGGACGGAGGCCGCGCCGAGGGCTCGACGGTGTGTCCCATTCACCTTGCTCACTGCATCTGGCGCTTTCCCAGGGTCAGAATGACCATGAAGGCTAATGGTTTGGTGGATTCAGGACATCGAGGTGGCTGCGACAGCACAGCAGAGGACTCCAGAATTGCTTCAGAGAGATGCGAGAAGCGTGGAGATTAAGTCCAATATTCTGAGGGAGATTAATGGCAAAGTGTCTTTTACTATAACAAAAATTTTAAAAACTAAATATGAACCATCGTTCTGATCAGATTTCTTCCTAGCATAATTAATTATAAAATTGCAATAGAA
The DNA here is from genome assembly GCA_004026965.1 of Petromus typicus. NCBI lineage: Eukaryota > Metazoa > Chordata > Mammalia > Rodentia > Petromuridae > Petromus > Petromus typicus. The sequence goes on along the minus strand of PVIR01028735.1, from coordinate 5,476 downwards.
AAGTCACAAGCAGGGCGAGGTGGCACGGGCCTGCAACCCCAGCACTTGGGAATTCCAGGCCACTTAAACTGCGTCATGAGACCCTGTCTCAGAAAAAAAAAAAAAAAAAGTCACCAGAGGAGAATTTTGGGGAAACTTCCTGAGAAAATGTGACAGGTGGGTAAGTCAGAGAGCAGAACGGACAGAACGTGTCCGTCCGGCCCTGTGGTGAGTATTTTCAGTGCGGGGCGGAGGCTCGATTGGAGTTCTACTTCACTCTGCTTTCCAAGACCGGAGATGGATCTGAGGTGCGGTGGGGAGCACGGCTGGGACTCCTGCTGGGGCTCAGGTAAGACTCGACTTAGCTCAAGCCACAGTGTGGCGGTGGATAGGAAGAGAGATGGCCAAGGTCAGGGACACTCGCGAATCAAGATGAGCGAAGCTTGGGATAGGCTTGGAAGGGGAAGGTGAGCACAAGTCTCTGGAGTTGAGTTTGGCATCTGCCGGGGGTGGGTCTATCTCCTGTGGCGAGGTTACAGAATGAAGACCGTGGAGGGTTTGTTCAGACAGGTTTGGAATCATTTTTAGACCATTTTAGTACCGCAGAGGATAAAGTTAAAATGTAAATATCCTTCTGTGGACGTTTGCAAGAATTGAAAAGCCAGGAGAGTTAGAACTGTTGTTGTGTTTGGGCCGGGGAGTTAGCTCAGTGGTTCCAGTGCCTGTCTTGCAAGCGCAAGGACCTGGGTTTGATTCCCCAGCAACTACATACCATATTGGGCATGGAGAATCATGCCTAGCAGCAATCAGTACCACATACCACAGTGCCGGGCATGGTGGCTCACACCTGTAATCCCAGCACTTGGGAGGCAGAGGCAGGAGGATTTCTGTGATGTGAGTTGGAAGCTGAGCTCAGGGCCAGCCTGAACCACAAAAGCAAGACCCTGTCTCAAAAAACCTTAAAAAAAAAAATAGAACTGTTGTCGTGTTCAAAACCCACTGTTCTCTGATAAAACTCAGTTTTCTGAGATTGTGTCCATTTTATGCCTTGTGTAACGTCACTTCGTGTTTATGAAGTAAGGCCTTTAAAGTCATTGTTTGGAACAAAGCCTATCGCTAAAGAGAGGATTACTCCTCGATGAGTATAATTGCTTCTACCGTGTCTTATAGACTGACTCATGGACTGACTCATGTAAGCCACCATTAATTCTTTGTATAATTAATGTATAAAATGCATAGTTCCTATTAATGGAAAAGTAAACTCAAGCATCGCACTGATAATATCAATAATATACATTGTAATTACATACTGTGGGTAACTGTAAAAGCTAGATTTTATTACGGTAATAAAATGTAAAACCTCCCAAAGCGACTTGGGGCCAGGCAGCAGCTGCCCAGTGGGGGCTCAGGACTACATCAGCCAGGAGTCAAGGGTCGCTGCGAGCTGGAGACATCACTCCAGGGTCTCGGGAATTTTTCTCCATAAAATGATGATTTATTTTTCAAGATGAAATACTGTAAGTTGATGGAATAACACGCCGAGAGTTATGAGCATACCAGCAAAGATAGAAACCAAATTTAATGAGGACAGAAACCACGATGAGAGACCTTCGTCCTCCAGGCCGACAGTGACCAGGTGGTCAAGGTGTCACCTTCCTCCACACAGCAGGTACAGGGTTGCCTCTGAGGGGCTGCCGATTCCACTCTGTGAGGTTCACACCCGGTCCTGTGAACAGACCAGAGGCCCAGCGTGCTGGGCGGGTTGGGCCAGTCAGGGTCCTTCAGAGGCTGTCACCACCCCACAAAGAAGGAGGTGGGCCCTGGGCTTCTCAGCGGCTCCCAGGGCTCGGCTGCCCCTCTTCCCTCGGTAGGAAAGTCTCCTATGGGGGTGGGGCCTGTAGGCCCCGGATTGGGAAATACGGGGCTGTGCTCAAGGCCTCTTATGGGGGGGCCGACGGCGGGATGCAGCCCGTGCTGGAAAAACATTCTCAGAAGCGCAGAAGACGTTTCCACAAGCTCCACAAATAAACAGAGCGAGGGCACCAGCTCTGTCACCTGCCGCAAGACTCAGCAGAGGGCGGGTCGCAGATGTCAACAGCCGAGGTGTCAAAAGCACAGTGTTTTTCTTGGCAGTGCCACCCAGAATTCCCAGAGTGCCTCTCCCATCAATTAACTCTGAGATGGCATCCAAACATTCCCAGCGAGAGAAGGCTTATGACCACCCCTCCCGTCAATAACTAAGTTTGGAGAGAAAAATCATTTGGTGTCAAAAATTTTCTCCTGAATACCCTCTCAGAATGCCCTCCTTGTTTCTGTTTTATAGAACTTTTATCACAGCACATAAAATAAGGTTGTGGTGAGGTAATTCTGGTTTAGAAAGCAGGTACACCAGTATGTTTCACATGTGTCTACACAATTTTTTTCTGGGGATAGGTTCAGCCTTTTATAATGTTCTCCAGAGGGGTCTGTGATCTTCCCTACACCATTTGGGAAGCATTTATGAACCCGGAGGGAAATGAAATACATTAAACCCAGTTCTCCTTTCTCTCCTCGTGATGTATGTCCTCATAAGGCCAATAGGTGGCAGCATAAACACCGACCTCCAGCAGCCCCATTTCCGTGACCTCGCAGAACTTTGCTGGTCACATTAATGCCTCGAGGTCCAGTCAGGTTTGGTTAGACTGTGAACGTAGTGTCCCATCAAACTGCCCTAAAATCTGCGCGGAGGGATAGAGTCAGATCGAACAAGCACTCCTGGAAAAATGGAAAGACAAACTTGATTTACTTTTATTAGGAAATTGAAGAAACGAGCTTGATAAGTCATAGGATTAAAAGCTCAGGTTGCGTAAAACTGGGTCTGATTTCCTGAGCTGTGTCCTGAGCTGTGACTTCACTACATCGCATCATCGTCTGAACAGTCTCTAAACTGCCTTAAGAAATTACTTAATTTGAACAGAAAAATGGTTTCCTGGAACCTCAGCCCTAAACATCTCTCTGTTTTTCTGCTCTTAAGAGGACTGAATATAACAGAAAAGGGGGAAGTTGTTCTACATGGGAGAGTTCCGACCATGGCATTTTAAATGTGGACAGTGTCCACATTTTACTTTCGTTTCCTGTGAAACGTTGTGAACCACAGAGGTAGATATACGCACACTGGATATATATATTTATATATTTATATTTATATATTTATATATTTTTATATATATTTTTTTCTTCTTTAAGCGTTTATCTGGTCAGTTCAGATAAGAGCATTTCAGATGGCTGACTCTGGGTCTTCCTCTGGCCAATGACAATGACATATATCAGGCTGGACTGCTTCGTTGACACTAGTAACTTAGTGATATAATTGGTATATATTAGTAATTGTTAGCGGTGAAATTAAGCCTGGGTTTGAATAGTAAACAAGACAGACATCAGATGTTAAGTAAACAATTTCTTGGTGGACTGGGATGAGACATAGTTTTGCCTGTCATTTCTTACCTTTGAAAAGTTTGCGTAAAATTCTCAAAAATGAGGTCTCTGAGAAGCTCATCCACCACGTTCGCAATTTTAGGCCCTTATGTAAGAGAAGATAGGAAGGACCCGGTGACATTTGACAAATATCAACTGAAAGGGTGCAGGTTTTGTGGGGAGAAGTTGAGAACGATTTGTCAGCCTGTCTTGGATCATTTTTCACAGTCCGAGGCTCCTTTGAAGTGTAAAATAAGCTCCCGGATGAAAATAGGAATGAAATGTTTGCATTGTGGGCCTGGCTTCTCTCGGGCAATACGTAACTTCAGGAGGTTCATCAGCGAATCAATCTATCGATCAGTTTGGGTTTTGGGAGATCTAGATTTTGCCTAGTCCTCCAGTAAGTATTGAGAGCACTGCAAGGTGGATCAGCACCTTGACCTTCATAGTGCCCGTGTGGCTTCCGAGCCTTGCACAGCACGTCTATTTCGGGTCACGGCCTGGCGGGGACATCAAGGCAAGGTGTCAGATGTGCTCCTGGGAAAACTTCCGTCTCACTTTCTGAGCCACCTCTGACCGAGGATGTCTGACAGCCACGTTCATCCGGCCGCTGCGCTCCCTCCTCCTAGTATTTTCATCGAATAAAAATTAGTGCAGATGCGTCACAGTTAGAACGGCCCTGCGGGCTGCTGGTGTGACTGTCTCATTCTCAAAAGTGATATTTGTCTGCTTTTTTCTTTTTGTTCACTCTGCCATCAGGGCAAGAAAACACACAGAAGTGTTGTCCGCCACACAGCTTTTCCGGCCGCTTTCAGCCTGCGAGCTGCGTGTCCTCTGAGGGCAAAGGTGGGACACGAAGGATCTGGTGAGCTGGCCTGGTGTCCCCTCCCCCCCCCAGCCCTGAATCCTCTTCCCAGAACACTGCAGGGGTGTGTACCTCGGGACTGTTTAAACTCTCCAGGTGTGCTGCCGACTCCTGGAGGGCCTGACTCAACAAAAGTGGAATGCACCGCGCTTTGGTTTATAGATTTTCCATGGGAGAAAAAGAGAGATTTCTGGAACCTTTCTGTTCACTGGAGTTTCAGGATTCTGACATGGTCTCCACGTGTTTGGTTACTTAGAGCAAAAACAAACCAATCAAAAGGTAATTAAAATCAACTTCTCCTCCTGCACCAATTCTCTTCTGCTGCCTCTTGACATCTGCTTTATTTGACCTAAATACTTTATTTAACATTAAATACTATTATTTCATATGTTAAATGGTTTAAATCACTGATTCTTAAGGTGTGATTTTAAAAGTGTAAGTTCCACAGTGTTTTAGAAAGTCTTGTTAGGAAAAGGGTTCTGCATGCAGGTAAGTTTGGGAAATGCTGGGCTAGACCATTTTCAGTGTCTCTGCTCTGTTTCTCTCTCTGGTGCTTGGGATTAAACCCAGTAATCAATAAAGTTTGTTCCTTTCTTTCTCCTTTTTAGTTTTTTTTTTTTTCTTCCTTTTTTTTTTTTTCTTTTTTTGAGAAGCATCTTGCTTTGTAGTTCAGGCTGGCCCTGAACTCACTATGTAGCCCAGGCAAGCCTGGAACTCACAAGAATCCTCCTGCCTCTGCCTTCCAAGTGATGGGATTACAGGTATAAACTGCTGTGGCATTTTGGTGTGTGGTACTAGTTGGTGATGGGTGCGAATCACCATGCCTGGCATTGTGGTATGTGGTTACCAGGGACTGAACTCGGGACCTTGGGCTTGTAAGGCAGACACTGGAACCACTGAGCTAAATCCCTGGTCTCTTTAATAGGTTTCTTGCTAAGTAGTTATAATGTGGTTTATAGCTTTCAAAGAAGAGAATGTACGGGGCCGGGGAGTTAGCTCAGTGGTTCCGGCGCCTGTCTTGCAAGCGCAAGGGCCCGGGTTCGATTCCCCGGTAACCACATAACAATACTGGGTGTGGAAACCCACACCCAGCAGCAACCAGTACCACATACCACAGTGCCGGGCGTGGTGGCTCACGCCTGTAATCCCAGCACTCGGGAGGCAGAGGCAGGAGGATTG
>PVIR01028734.1:0-21700 GCA_004026965.1 Petromus typicus | reverse complement strand
AGGGGCTGCGGACTTCAAGCTTTGCTGCTCCGGTGGCTGGATTCTACACGACTTCCTTCCACAGACCTCAGAGAGGGATCGGGTCCCAGTCTGTGCCCCGAATACCTACGAGGGGTCTGGCGTGTTCCCTGACGTGTGTGGCCACGGAGACGCTGCCCCCTTTTGAAAAGCCACCCAAGGGATCAGCCAGCGTCCCATGGGTGCTCTGCGGGAAACACTTCTGGCTTTTCCCTCAGTTCGGAGGAGAAAACTGAGGCTGGGCCGGAGAGGTGACTTACTGAGAGCTCTCGCATGGATGATCACGGGCGGGGACTCCGCCTGTCCCTCTCTGGTCCTGCCTGAAATGCTCCTGCCTCAGCTTTAACCCTGGCCTCTCCTCTCCCTGTGGGTCAGTCTCTGGGGTCAGCTCTGACTTCCACAGCACAAGTCCACCCATGAGTGGCTCATGCAACAGTTTATTTCCCCTGCTCTGGAGGCCAGAAGTCCAAGGCCCGGTGTCCACGGGGCTGGATTTGCTGAGGTCTCTTCCTCGGCTCACTGATGGCCACTTTTCTCCTATGTCCCCTGCCTTGTCATCCCTCTGTGCACCTGCATGTGACTGTCCACTCTCCGCTTCCATGGGACACTTGGCACTTTAGATCAGGGCCAATCACGTGACCCCCTTTTATTGTAAGCACCTCTCGGAAGACTCCGCCTACAAATTCTGCCACACTCCGAGGATCTGGCATTGGGGTGTTGTCTTAGGCATTGGGAAGGGGACACAATTCAGCCCATAACCCAGCCTCTCTCGGGGTCCCCAGTGTCCATGCTCCTCTTGGACACAGCATGTATCTCAGCATTTTCGTCACTGGGACACCGTCCCCGGTGCCCACAACCTAAGGGAGAGGAGGTGTCATTTGGCTCCAGGATTCAGTCCGTGGTCAGCAGGCTCTGAGGCAGGAGCATCATGGTGGAAGTTGGTGGGGAGCAAAGGTGTGTATATCATGAGGACTGGGAAACCATAGTAGGGGAGCAGCTCCAGAGAGGAAGGGGACAGGGATTAGATAGAGTCCCCAAGGCCACACTTCCAAGCCCCCCTCCCAAGACACCCGAAGTGTGCTCCCTGGCCACCTGGTCAGATCCCAAAGCCACATGTCTTAGTCAATTTCTCATCCCCAGCCACCTGGTCAGACACTCACAATTTACAGGAGGACAAGCTTATTTCAGCTTCCAGCTACGGCTGAGGTCAGCTGGCTCTGAGGAGAAAGCGGCCTGGTGAAGGGTCCGATGGAGGAAAGCTGTCATGGCAACCAGCAAGCACAGCAGAATGAGGAGGGCAGGAGGGAAGTGCATCCTACCCGGTCACACCCTCCCCTGCCTCCCGTGCCAGGCCTCCTCACATCACTTTTAGCTGTGGTGCTAAATGAGCCAATCACCTCTGCTCCAATCACCTTTCCAAAGGCCCCCCCTATGAATGAGCCCAAGGTCTTTGGGGACACCTAGACAGAAAGCACTGCACCACTCAAGGTGACTCCAGGCTGAGAAGCACAGCCTCCCTCCCGAGAAAGCATGACTGCAGCATCTGTGTGAACGCTGACCTGTGAGCAGTGTGAGGGCAGGGCCTGGCCACATGGCTGTCAGGGAGTTTAGCTCCTAGGATTTGCAGAAGCTCAGTGAAAGCTCAGTCCACAGGCTGTGAAGTCAGAAGACCCGACTCCAAATGTGTGTCCCTCATCAGCACATGGCACCCTGAGACAGAGGTAATGAACACCTCCTAGAGTCTGCTGAGAAGTCAATAAACTATGTCCCTGGCAAAGTGCCTCGCGCATAAATGGAGCTCCATAAATGTTAATTGAACCTAAGGTTGTAGCCTCTTCCTAGATATCCAGGAAAAACTAATTAATAACAGTGATTGCCCATGCTTATGAGTGAAATTGCTTTATAAAAACAATAACAAAGCATGCTACCTAAGCCATGAAGAGGCATAAAGGATTTTCCATTAACAACAATATTCTCTTTTTTTTTTTTTTTGAGACAGGGTCTTGCTTTGTAGTTCGGGCTGGCCCTGAGCTCACTCTGTAGGCCAGATGAGCCTGGAACTCATATCAATCCTCCTGCTTCTGCCTCCCTAGTGCTGGGATTATAGGCATGAGTCACCATGCCCGGCATTGTATGTGGTTACCAGAATCAAATCTGGACCCTTGCATTTGCAAAGCAGGCACCAGAACCATTGCGCTAAATCCCTACCCCAATAACAATATTCTTAAGATTTATCTCACAGAGGGAAGCCAGTTTCAAGGCTGGATAATTCAAAGGCCTTAGTTTCCTGCTGGTGTGGGCCGCCCATGTGACCCTGTTCATGGGCAAAATGATCAACAACTTGCACATTGCTTTGTCCCCACCCAGAGGGGCACTGGACCCACTGGACTCTCCACACTTAGGTGCTGCAGTCAGCTAAGAATGTTTTTAAAGCTTTAATGTTGTTCAAGGAAAAGATTCTGCTCGGATTTTGTTTGTGTTTTTACAGTACTGGGCAGCAAATTCAGGAGGATTCCACCACTGAGCTACATCCCCAGCCCATTTCATTTTTTATTTTGAGACAGAGTTTCATTAAGTTTCTCAGGCTGGCCACAGACTTGCAATCCTCCCGCCTCAGCTTCCAGAGTAGCTGGGATTGCAGGTCTGTACCATTACACCCAATGCTACCCTAGTTTTAATCACAGGCAGTGCTTAGGGTAAAAAGAAGTCGAGCTCGGCTCACAGCAAAGATCTCAGACAACTAATTACCAGACTTACCAGTGACCTGCCCCCCCCCCATAATGCTACAGGACAAAGCACCTTGTACTGCTCAGATTTCCTGCTTGGGGTCAAAGGGCCCAGTTGTTGCCCTTCTGAGAGTGTCCCCAAGTTCACAGTGAGGCCACACTTCCTGCAGGCTACTGCCTGTGACCAAGTGCAGCATGGTTGGTAATTCTGATTCACAGGGCTCCTTGGAGAACATCACAGGTCCAGGATGAGCTGCGCTGCCCTAGAATCTCTCCTGCCTCATGCTCGGCTCTCTCTCTCCATGGAGGGCAGATGTGCCACAGGCTGAAGCCCTTTCTCATCTCTGTCTTTTCACCTCATCGGCACCAGCATTTCATCCAGTCAGTCTCTTACACATCTGATTCTGTCTCATTGTGTGCTTCTCAGAGCACCTGAATTAACCCTCACTCCATGGTGTACTCGCTTAAAGCAGCTAGCAACCCTTTCTGTTCATCTGTGCACAGGCTGGCTGCTCCACATTTCTGACGTGGGCTCTGGTTGGGCTGATGTTGGCTGGGCTCAGGGATGTGCCAGTCACACGGGCACAGGATGCCCTGGGCTGGCCTCAGTGGGGGACGCCAGTGTCTTTGCAGGTTCCTATCCTCCCGGGCTGAAGCATCCACATTCTTTTCTAAAGGCTCTGTCCTCTCAAGAGGGGGGTTTGCAATCCATATGAAACCTCTTCCTGCATCCAACTACTCAACACATCAGCACAAAGACCAAATGAGACTTTGGATAAGCAGATATCCCACCTCGGGTTGGAAGAACTGCAAAGTCACAAAAGGCCTGGTGACAGGGAGGGCTCAGGAGCTGTAGTGACCCTTACCATCCATGTCCCATACCCCATTTCCCAGCAGTGCCCCCACCCTCCTGGATCACGTCTGCTGGTCATGACCACCTCTGCCTGTGGGGACTGCACAAGTGGACCTGACCAATCAGTGTCTCTGATCTCCTCGATGGGGCGGGGCCGCCCATCCCAGAGCCCCAGGTCCTGGGCATCTCCCACCTGCTCAGCCATGAAGACCTCGAACTTTAGGAGAAGCGTCCTGTTCTCGGCTTCCTGGGGAACTTGGAAAGGTCTCCTCCCGGTCCAAAATAGTCTCTCTCCTTTCTGTCCCCTGTCACCCCGCATCAGTTTCAGGTCAGAATGCTGAGTGAAAACAGCCCACATCAGCATGTGAACTCAGCCTCACTCCCCTGAGCAGCAGCCCAGCAATTAGGACCCGGACTCGCATCAAAAAAGAGCAACCCAGCATGAAGCCGGTCTAATTAGTCATATGAACTGGACGCTTCCCCTCCACTTCCTCCACAGCCCACGCTTGTCCGATCACATGAGCCAGGCGGGGCCCTGACATGCTAGGGAAAGGGGCTGGGGACAGGTACCTGCGCCTTCATACCGGAGTGTCCTTCTCTGGGCACAAAATGTTCCTCCAAAAGGCATCGTTTAGGGCTTTGAGTTGCAGATGAATTTGAGATGGGAGCCTCTGAATTCCCCAGCTAACCTGGACCTGTGCAGAAGCAGCGTCGGATTTTGGACCAAAATCTGGCCTTGTTAATACCTTGTCTTGTGTTAATGGGAAACTGGGCAGGATGAAGGATTCGAGTTGAAGGCTGGACATGGGCCGTTGATCCTGGAGTCTGGATTGTTTAGGCTTCTGCACTTCAGAATTTCTTCTCCCTTAAAAAGTTGGAGTGCCACCAAAGGTCACCAGCCTGTCATCAGGAAAGCTTGAGGGGACATGGCACAGCACCCTGATGAGGCAGCTACAGGGTGTGCAGAAGCAGCTGCCCTATGCCTAAGGGTCACGGAGGTGAGCACTGGCTGACATTCGCCACTGCCGGACTCTCGGCATGGCCTGGCTCTCCCCTGGCTCTGTTTTGTTCATTTCGAGGCTCTTGCTTTTGGGCAGCCTTATCTCTCTGCAGCAGCTCCTGATCCAAGCACTATGGGACCATAGGACAAATAATGCCCTTTTAGTCACCAATTTCCCGATGTGACGTCCATGCCTGTCACATATGAAATGACTCCCTTTTCCATAGCCACAAGCACACTGTTATTTCCCCATTAAATTTTAAGCAAAGACAAATGCAGTGTCCTATAGCATGGAGCATGACAGGCAGTCATGAGCTGGGCTTCCCTGGTCCTGCTTCTCCTGCCCTCTTTCTCTCCTTCCCAGGTGGATGAGGCCAACGGATAAAGCAGCTCTTGCTTCATGGAGTCTAGCTGGCTGAGCAAGCAAGTTAACTGGGCTGCCAACTCCTAACCACCCTTCAAGGCCTTCTCCAGGGAGCCCTACCTCCCAGGCAACACTTCCACAACAACTCCCATGCCTCTAGACCATAGTCTTTTCCTAAAATTATTTCCCTTTGTGCCCTACCTACCACAGGCCTGGGATGACACAGCTATGCAGCACAGGGATCCCACAGCCCTCAAGACATGTGTGAGGAAGGACAAAGGAGAAATACAGTACCATGGAAATGGGGACCAAAGGAGCGGAGTTTGTACACTGGGAAACAGGGCCCTGACACTGTCCAAGGCTAAGTGAGATGTGGGCTTCCCTGGACCTGCCCACGTTGCTGGGAGACTGCTCAGCGTAGCCTGGACCTGGAGCTGTGAGGACAGCACTGATCTGGAGAGCTGGGCATCAGCAGGAGAGCAGCCCATGTGTGGGTCAGAATTTCTCAGGGATGCCCACACCCCTGGCTCCTCTGTGCCCGCTGGCCACCAGCCTCACCCCCACTCTCTCGATCCAGTTTCAGCCCTACTCACTCCTCCCTGTCACCAGTCCAGAGACCCTTTCCTCTGAAGTGTTCTGCTACTCCTGGGCACCTGTACTCATCCTGGTGCTATTCTTTCTCCTGTGTCCCTCTATGTCGAGGCCTCACAGCTCCTCGGCTGCCTCCTTGTGTTGCAATTTACAGCACCTTTCACGTGAGGTCACCCTTGGAGAGAGGGAGAGGGTGTACGACAAACACTCCTAATATTGTCCTTAAATCTGCAGCAGAAGGAGTATTCTTTTGCACAGAGACTATCAAAAATCATTTTTAGCTACTATAGTAGCATATGCCAGCAATTCCAGCTGCATAGCAGGTTAAGGCAGGATGAATGCAAGTCAGCTTAGTGACTTATTGAGACCTGTCTCAAAATGAAGAAGGGTTGGGGATATGGCTCATTTTTTAAAATCTATATTAATGGCATACATGCTGGGCTAGAGAGATTTTATGGGCTCTTCCATCCTGGTAGGAATGATGTGCAAAGAACATCTTGGCTGAGCTTCAGTTTACCCCTTTCCCACCCTACATGTGCCCCCTCATGTCTCTGCTGCCTGATAAAACTGCAGGATACTGCCCTTTGTGTCAGGGTGGCATTCTATTTGATTCAAAGGAGACCCTTTCCTGCAAATGACTGTCAGTTTCCGAGGGCAAAGATGTGAAGGTCATTGTATTGGAGATCTTGCAGCCCCCGGCAAACTTGGGAAAGGACTCAGCTGTCCTTGAACGTGAACTCAGTGGGGAAAATGCCCCAGACAAACTTGGGAAAAGAAGAGTTTGGCTAGCAAGATACAATAGAAAGTAAACAGCCTGCTGTTTTTTTTTTTCCTAAAGAAGCAATATAAGAGGAAAAAGGAACAAGAGGTGAGAGTGCGCACTAGGAACCTTACTCTGAGGATGAGCTGAGGCCCTCCATGCTGCTTTTTACCCCTGGTTGCATCATATCGCTGGTGCTGTTTGCTAGAGTGAGGACAAGCTAGACCCTCCGTGCTGTAATCTGTCTGACATTATGGTGTTGTTTTGCTGAAGCGGTAATTGTTATATTCTCAAAGTGCTCTTTCTACAATTTTTACTACTTTTATATATATATATTTTATAAATAAATTTATATATATAATTATATATAATTATTATATATAATAAATTTATATATAAATACATATATAAAATATATAAAATACATACATGTATTTATATATAATATATATAAATACATATATTATATATATATATGTGAAAATTCTCATTTCTGGCATGTTTTGGTTTCATGTTGTGCATCGAATCTCAATTTCTAAGTAAAGATATACCAATTCAGCAAGTTTTCTTCCCTTGCTGAATGAAGAGGACACAGTGCCCAAGGGCAGGATAGGGCTTCTCCCAGCTCAAGGGAGCGGAAGGTGTGAAGCTTCTGCGCCTGCTGCACGTATGTACTGATGTGTGTCTGTCTGGTTGTTATTTTCATTGTGCCCACTGCTACTGTTTGGCTCTGGAGTAACTCCAAGGGCCCAGGTGTAGGAGGTATGATTTAACTTGAGGCTTTATTAGGAGGTAATGAAACTGGAGAGGTGGGACTTACAGAGGAAATGAGGTCATGGGGGCGTGGTCAGGAAGGGGTTCTTGACCTCAACACCTTCCTCTCTCCATTTCCTCCTACCAGCTGCAATGAGCTTAAAGAGTGTCCACTCTTACTTGCTTCCACCATGATGGACTGTGCTGCCTCAGGCGCAAAGTAACAAGGTCAGAGACCCGGGACTGAAACTTCTGAAACTTGAATCAAAACATACTCTTTCTCTTTATAAGTAGAATATCTGTCATGTTGATGGAAAATTTATACACCTACTAACTTATAGACAGTTACAGGGAGAAAGCAAGAGGATGTAGACCTCATCCGCCACTACTGTCCTGGGATTAGCCTCAAAACACCAACACTCATTATTTCTGCTCCTGCTTATGCTCATTTGCCTACAGACATTCTAAGAAACACCAGTTCACCAACTCTCAGACCAAACTCACCACTCTCCCTATCCTAGCTCTCCGTCGTATTCTGTTTTAGATACAAACCCTGGGAGTTGCCCCAATTTCTCCCTCTCCAACTTTCTTCTCTCTTCCTGCCTCATCCCACTCTCTACAAGGAGGAAACTTATCTTGGCCTGCTGAACTTTCTGTGGAAATCTCTCTGATTGGTCATCCATGTGACTCCCAGGCCTTCGAGCCTAGACCACCAAGCACTACGAGGCTCCATATTCACCATGTCAGCTCTGACCACTGTTTTTCTCTCCTACATTGTCTGAAAGCCTGCAAAGTTCACTCTCCATTCCTGCAGTGTGAACCTCTGTGTGAAAGATTCTCCCTCCTGCACTGTCCCACCCGGACCACTTAGCTTTGTCTTGCTGATCTCATTCTTCTCTGCTACAGTTTCCTCTTATATCTCTTCACACATATTAATCCTATTCTTCCTTTATTTCCAATTGGACCCCAGCTCTGGGCTCCCCAGCCTCCTTCTGTGAAACTCCTATAATGTAATAACATTCTACTGTCATGTGGTCCGTTGTCCAGTCATGCATCCTCCAAGTGCAAGAACCAAATCTCACACTGCTGTGCATCCTGGGACACCTGGCACATTCATGTTATTTGTTATTCATTCAGCAGACATTTAGTGAAGGTAATGTGTGCTGAGACACCAGACGTGGGGTTTGATGTCACATAACCTATATGGCTCCAGATCCATACAATTCATATTTGTGTAATTTCTCCAATCCTAGCACTGCACAGTTTTGGATTATTTGCACAAGACACAAGTTTTGTGCTCCAGGGTTGGTATCAGTTTCCTAATGTATTGCTGTACCACTGTAGTTCATCTGACAGAGATGGGGTCCTTTCATTGTGACAGTTTCTTGTGACCAGTTTGTCACTATGAAGCCAAGAGTCAGGCACAGTCAGAGTGTCCCTAGTACCCAGTGTTCGCTCAGCGGTGCTATCAGCATGGCACAGGCTGTCTTGAGGAGCACTGTCCAAAGAACACAAGTCTGCTGTGTGTATCGACTCTCCACGTGTTATATAATTTTATTCATCACAACTCTGTGTGGTAACATTAGTCTTTGTGTAGGGCAGGCACTGAATGTTCAAAAGACTCAGTAACTTGGTCACAGAGGTTCCATGGCTGGTGAGACAGACACGTCAGGCATCCCACTCTTCCCAACATGTTGACATCAGTGGTAAACACTGGAGCTTTGCGCCATAGCATCAGGACATAGTTTGTGTCTGCATGATTTGTTTGGAGCATTTTTACTGTCCCAGATGATCAATAATGTTGCTTCATATAAATAAATTATATTACCTCATAATACATTTTTTTTTTTTTTTGAGATAGGGTCTCGCTTTGTAGTTCAGGCTGGCCCTGAGCTCAGCCTCTAACTCACATCACAGCAATCCTCCTGCCTCTGCCTCTTGAGTGCTGGGATTACAGGCATGAGCCACCACACCCAGCACTGTGGTATGTGGTACTGATTGCTGCTGGGCATGAGTCTCCACACCCAGTATTGTATGTGGTTACCAGGGAATCGAACCCGGGCCTTTGCACTTGCAAAACAGGCGCCAGAACCACTGAGCTAACTCCCTGGCCCACATAACACATTTTTTTAAACCAGATACCTTTTTTGTCCACCCAAGTCAACTGACATAAAAACATGCAACATGTTATATTATTTATTTACCATGATCATGATATTGACCAATACAACATTACTCTGTGATAAGGTGTGGTTTTCTAGATGGAACCATAGAGCATAAAAAGGATAAACACTCAGGGAATCTGAGAAAAGCATAGGTGCTAGTTAATATTAAGATAGCAATAATAATAGTAATAATAATATATTGATAAAAGTTCATTGTTTCTAAACAATGCCATCTTAATATCAGACTAATAATTCAGGAAATTAACTATGATATATTTGAAAACTCTACACTGTCTTCACAGTTTTCCTATAAATCCAAAAACTGGTCTGAAATCTAAAGTATATTTAAAAATAAAAACATTTTCAAATGAAGAAAAGCTGAGGCAACGTGTTGTTATCAGACCCAACTCCCTCGAGTGCTGAGGGATGTTCTTCAGCTGTGATAAGAGTGTAGAGACTCGGGGAAGAGCTGCAAGCCCTGACGGAGGCAGTTGTGTCGTCTGCAGGGTACAGACTGAGATGCACAGCACATGAGAAGTAAGATATCATGTGATAACAAAAGCATGAGCGCTGAAGATGGGAGCCGTGCAGTTAAATAGCCATGAGGTTTTGACATCACTCAAAATGATATTATTGCTGGCAGGACATGGAATATATACCACATAATAGCATTTTTTTTCCCGATACTGGGGATCAAACTCAAGACTTTGCACTTTCGAGGCAGGCACAGTGCCACTGAGCTAAATCCCTGACCCTTATAATCACATTCTGATCGCTTCACGTATGTGTGGCTGCTCACTCAACGTGAACTGTTGAGGAAAGACTGCTGTGTCTGGACATTCTGGTAATAATGAAGAGAGAAAAGACTGTGGAATGGCTGGAGAACCAACTGAAGTATAATTTCAATAATTTAAGTTTCAATCCAAGGGAGGTCAGAGAACCAAAAAGATTCTGACAGCAGTCTCAAAAGTTGGCATTGCTTGTAGACATGGTGACACGCCTGCCAGCTTGACAGACCCAGCATCTCTGAAGGCAGGTCCCACATCAGTAAGTATTTATTGCAAATCTTTGATCACATTTAAACCCAGTTGTGCTGAGTTGCCACAAATGGAATGAATAGCCTCAGCAAATCTCTTGATTCTTTCCCTCATTTAAAGTTGCCTTGCAAGAAGATAACTGTTTTTCTCAGTCAGTCCCCAATTCCCAAATTCCCTCCAAATACACAAATAGAGTAAGATCTTAACATACTCCAGAAGAGGAGCTGCAAAGACTTTTCTAGAAAGATATAGCTTGTACATATGCTCTAATCTCAAGATATTGGTCATTCATGTTAGTAAGGACCTATGGAAATGATGTCTCAGTGTGGATCTCCTAATTCACAGGCAGTGGCCCAAGTAATCAAAACCTTAGCAAGAGAATGATTTATCAAAAGGAGGAGAAGAGATGGAAGAGAAAGAGGGGGTTAAATTGCCACGAATGACTAAAGGATGCATCATGTGGAGATTCTACACTTCAAAGTAGGTAGAAATAAACTTTGACTGGTTGTGTTTGTTTGAGACAAGATTTTGCTTTGTAACTCTGACTAGCTTAAGATTCCAAGTCTTCCTACATCAGCCTCCTGAGGGTGGGGATTATAGGTATGTGGCATTATGCTCAGCTGCAAGTGGGACTTGTGTATCACCTTCATGGAAGATGAGAGTCATTATATGCATTAATTGCAGAAGCATGGAGTCAGTATTGCTTTGAAAATAAATGTAAGTAGTAGTGTGTGAGGAAAGGCTGACTGCCAAGGGGTGATCTGTACTGGTTTCTTGCTCTTGGACCCATTTCCCACCCTCCCCTTGCTCTGTCCCTGCAAGTGGGGGACTCTGAAAAATGACATATCCAAGGTTCTTTTGATAAATGGATTCCAGTTAGGTTGGCCAGTGATGGGACTGTTGGTAGACCAAGACCAACCAAAGGAGCAGGGACAATGGTGTTTCTCCTATCTCTCTAGTTAGAGCAGCATCTCCAAAAGGACCTTCTCTGTGGCCTCCTCTCTAGCTTCTTAGTTATTTTTTTTTTTTTTGAAACAGGGTCTCACTTTTTGTAGTACAAGCTGGCTCTGAGCTCAGCCTTGAACTCACTGCAGTCCTCCTGCCTCTGCCTCCCAAGTGCTAGGATTACAGGCGTGAGCCATCACATCTGGCACTGTAGTATGTTGTTCTGATTGGTGGTGAGCATGAGTCTCCACACCCAGCATTATTGTGTGTGATTACCAAGGATTGAACCTGGGTCTTTGCACTTGCAAAGCAGGTGGCAGAACCACTGAGCTAAATCCCTGGCCCATAGCTTCTCAGTTTTCAGCATCACTCCAATCCCGTCACATGGCCAAGTCTTGGTTTCTGTACACATGGTAGTCATTGTGACTTCTTTATTTACTAATTTGAGTTACCCCTCAGTCCCTGATGGGCTTTGGGGCTCCTTATGTCTCTGTGGCTGGGTAATGTGGTCTCTCTTTTCCTGACTATAGCCTGACTAAGCCACACTGCTCCTCCATAAATCTCACTCATCCTGTGTCATGGTTACCTCTACTATGTGTTCCGATCCATCGAGGGCAATGTCAACACCCAAACACATCTTTAAACTCAGTGGCTGTATATTGACATTTTACCTCACAAATCCTTATGTAAGCTAAGCAAATGTGTACCCAACAGGCTTATTCAGTCAAATTCTTTATAGTTAAAAAGAAGCATCTTCATCACTGCCAGTTCTCTTTCTGTTGGAAACTATATGTTGCCTATCATTGCATAACAGACTGTGCCAAAATGCAACCCCTTAAACTAACAATTTATTATTTCACACTATGTCCAAGTGTCAGAAAACTGAGGGCAACTTGCCTGGATGGTTCTGGCTCAGGCTTGTAGTCAAACTAGTCAACAAGACTTAAAGCATCTAAAACTTGACTTTAGTGGCAGAATCTGCTTTGTCTGCTTGGTAATTGAAAGGAAATTTAGTTTCTGGCCACTTAAATCTGAACAGAGTTGCTCAGAAGATATGGCAGATGGCTAGCACCAGAGAAAGAGAAGAAGAGAGAGAGAAAGGGAGAGAAGAATGGAGGGAAGAAGAGAGGAGACACAGAGAAGAAAGAGAGAGAAAGGGTGGGGAAGAGGTGGGAATAGAGAGGGAGAAGGGGAGGAGAGAGAGGACAGAGACAGAGAGAAGAAAAGAAATTGCACTATTTGGGGACCTAATCTTGGAAATGATAGCCAATCATCTACTGTGTTCCTAGAGTCACTCAGACCAATCCAGATTCAACACAGGGAGGTAGGGCACTCACAAGGACATCACACTAGAAAGTGAGTTCACTGGAAGTTAGCTGGGAGGCTGGTTACCTACAGCCAATGAACAATCATTAACCTATCTCACATTATATATAATTTTGTGTATCAAGAAAAGTGAGAGTAGGAAAGGAAAGGAGAAAATGAAACATAACTTGATAGTAAAGTAATCATGTCAATATTTTTATTAAAGACTCTGTCAAGCCAAGTGTTGTGGTACACACTTGTAATTCCAGCACTCTGGAAGGCTGAGACGGAAGGATCCCAAGTTTAAGTCCAGCCTGGGCATCTTAGTAACTTAGAGACCCCATCTCAAATACAAAATACAAAAGGTGGCTGGCTGGTGAATGTATATGTCACAGGCTCAATTCTTAGTACTAGCAAAAAAAAAAAAAAAAAAAGTTTTTCTGCCTGTTTCAAGCTTCTAAAATAATCTTTTGTTAGAATGTATGACTTTCAAAGGAGAATTTGATATTGTTCTTCTATTTGTGCCTCACAAAAGTGTTGCAAAATTTATCACATTTTTAAAAAATACTGAGGACGCAGGCAGACATTTTTCTGCATATCTCACAGATGGGAGAGAGGAAGGCTTGCAGGCTTTCCGTACTCAGGAAGAGCCAGGAGCATTCCAGGGTTCTGACTCCTAATCTGACAGCCTCTCTACTCCACTTTGCTACTTTATCTTTGAAATGTAAACAAGTTCCAAATTCGTTTGGTTTTTGTTTTACAGCAACACCCCTTGAAGGATCTTAGATGGTTATTTTTACTGGTGTAAAATCACTAATGTAAAATAAGACTCAGTAATGGGCCACATGAGTCTCTTTCCAAAGCAATAGTTAAAACGGTTATCTCCCTTTTAAGAGGGCCCGTCTGTGTGTGTGCTTAGCAGATCCACATAATTTATTCTATGAGGTCTAAGAGGATTTTCCTGTTCAGGTCTCTTCTACTCAGTCGCCTTTTAAGCTAGGAGGTTGGTCATTCTGCATTATGGTGAGCTGAAAGTTAAGGATGGAAGGCTTCTTCCCTCACTATTTCCGCTCTGGCTACTGGTCTTCTGAGCCTGAGCTGTATGTTCTCATTTTATTTGTTGTTGGGTAAAATATTGCTTTTTCTCTGTCTCTGTGACTTGGTTAAACAACACCTTAATTATTAGAGATGATTCAATATAGTCCTTTTCAAATGAAAACTTCCATTATTAAATTTTATTTACTGGGGACATGGAGTGTAGCTCAGTATTAAAACATTTGCCTAGCATGTGCAAGGGCCTGGGGTCTACTCCTAGTACCATGAATGAATGAATGAAAGAATTTAATGTACTTCATTATCTTTTTACTATAAAAATTATGGTAATTTAAATGAAAATGTCCATTGAGCTCCAATTAGAAACCAACAGAATCTGGGTTACATCTAGTAGATTAGTGGTTCCTTAAATGCCCTAGACTTCGGTGCAGTCTCTAAGCAGAGCGTATGCTTCTGTCATTCTTTTAGGTGTCATAAGAGGCAGATTGTAGGGGAGTCCTCGGCTCATATGATCAAGTGCATAGCTCAAAACAGAAAGCTGGTTTCCAGCCACTGGTCCCCATTAAAAATTAGCCATTTTTAGCCAGGTGTGGTGGCTCACACCTGCAATCCCAGCACTCCAGAGGTAGAGGCAGGAAGATTGCCACAAGTTCAAGGCTAGCCTGGGCTACATAGTGAGAGATCAGGGACAACCTGAACTACAAAGTGAGACTCTATCTCAAAAAACTAAAAGTTGGGCCAGGGAGTTTATGCTCAGTGGTTCCGGCACCTGTCTTGCAAGAGCAAGGTCTCGGGTTCGATCCCCGGTAACCACATACCATACTGGGCATGGAGGTTCACGCCCAGCAGTAACCAGTACCCACATACCACAGTGCCAGGCATGGTGGCTCACGCCTGTAATCCCAGCACTCAGGAGGCAGAGACAGGAGGATTGCTGTGATGTGGGTTTGAGGCTGAGCTCAGGGCCAGCCTGAACCACAAAGTGAGACCCTGTCTCAAAAAAACCTAAAAAAACCCCCTAAAAGTTAATTAATTAATTAAAAATAAAAATTAGCCATTCTTTTCCACTCTCCAGATCGTAGTGCCATGAACACATTTTGAATATCACCTCTGACAAGTTACACCTCACAGCACAGATGCCCACTCGGATTCCCAGCCACCCAGTGTTCTGTTTCCCCAGCTGTTTGGCCTGCATCCTATATGGTTCTTCAGCGTGTGCCTCTTGCTAGGACCAGAACATCACAGATCGCGTGTCTGGCAAAGACTCTCCATTTCTAATATAAAAGTAGCGTGATTTTGTTGCAAAGCTGACTCTTGAGAAGTTGAGTCAAGGGCCAGGGATATATCTCAGTGGTTCCGGCGCCTGTCTTGCAAGCACAAGGGCCTGATTCGATCCCTGGTAACCACATAACAATACTGGGCATGGAGACTCACACCAGCAGCAATCAGTATCACTTATCACAGTGCCGGGCGTGGTGGCTCACGCCTGTAATCCCAACACTCGGGAGGCAGAGGCAGGAGGATTGCTGTAATGTGAGTCTGAGGCTGAAATCAGGGCCAGCCTGAACTACAAAGCAAGACCCTGTCTCAAAAAAAAGAAGTTGAGTCAAGTTGGAAAGACAATTGAAACTTCATGGTAACTAGCCATCAAGGAAAGGGTAGAGAACAGAGGGAAAGAGGAAGGTAAAATCTGTACTCACAGTGCTTGATCAAGTACAGAATCTCCCGTACTTCAACACCAGAAGCCCTAAGTCTAGCTTCTGACTAGAACCAAGAAGTACAAAATTTAGATTCAGGAAGATCACAAACCACACACTGACAAAGGCTGTTTTAAGAAATGTGTTGTCTTCACAATGTTTAAAATAAACAGTGCTCTTACTTTCAAATAATTCAGCTCACTGGATCATCACAAAAGCCTGCAAAGTAGACATGATTGTTATAAAGTGATATTGATGACACTTATTGAAAATGATAGGATGTCTGTAAAAACTCCTACAGTGGCTTTGACATGTGCTAGGCCTCACTGATGTTAGCTGTGCAGTGTAACGAACAGATTGTGATGTAAGCAGCACAGTCATTGTTCAGAGCAGAAAACTGTGGCTCTCAGGTGAGTGACTGATGGCCAAAGGCCTTAGACCTCACCAGTTGCTACCTTAGAAGCAGAGGGAATTTCTGAGGTTGACTGTTTTCCTCAGACTCTGAATTATCATTTGTTTCAAACTTTTTAGAGCAGCAGAATAGAGGACAACAGTGGGAGTCTAAGAGCTTTGGGAAAAGGCAGACATTAGCTCAAGCCAACACCTACCCTCTTTTAGCTGTGCAATTTACAATTAGTTCCATCAGTTTCCTGGGCCTCAATTTCCTCATCTGTAAAATGGGAAGAGACAAATTAGGAAAAAATATATAATGCACTTAGGCCGTTTCCTGGTACTTGAAGCATAGTAACCATTCTTATGAGTTATGGTTTTGCAAGCACAAAAAGACAGAGAGAGAGAGAGAGAAAAAGAGAGAGAGAGAGAGGAGTCAGTTCAGAACCAGGGCTGTGCTTTTTGGACTTTGCTGGAGCTGAGCACTAGAGGAAGCCTTCTGAGGCAGTCCCTAGCATTGGGCTGTGTGCCCAGCACATCCCGGCTAAGGACCATTCACAAACATTCACTACTTAGAAGGTTACTTTAATAATTAGCCCTGTGTTGCTAATTACACTTCACTGATTAGAAACTGCTGACAATACTGGAGTTGCTGGGAGTGCTATTTTTTTTTTTTTTTTTTTTTTTTTTAGCATCCATCTGATAATGATGGTGACTGATTTTGAAGGTGGGGTTTTATCTTTAAATGGGACATCAATAGGGCTTTGTGTGGGAAATACTAAGAGGGTATTCTGGACGCCAGAAGAGGCTGTTGGATGATTAACACCCTTTACCCCTAATGTAAACCTGAGCACGCGAGCGCACACACACACACACACACACACACACACACCCCGAGGAATGCACCTTAGGGTGAAGAGACAACTGGCTGCTTGTAGGGAGATAATGTTTTTAAAGACTAAAGTTTGTGGTTTGTAAAAACAGTTGCAAGCTGGACATGGCAGTGTAATTCTAGCACTCTGGGAGCCGAAGCAGGAGGAATACAAGTTCCAACGATTTAGCAATTTAGTTCCTGGGCAATTTAGCAACTTAGTGAGAACCTATCTCAAAATACAAAATAGTATCCAGTACCAGAAAAAAAAATATCCTAATAACCAAGAGTACACATCCTCCGTCTAAGGAGTGCTTTGCTCAGCGTTCCACACTGTGTATGGAGTCTGGCAAAGTGCGGGCTAGAATCTATCCGGTTCACAGCTAAGACTAATGACACAGAGAGGCGAGAGAATCTGCCCACGGTCACACAGGTCGCAAGTTTCTATCCTTCCCCACGTTGAGTTAAGAAGCGATCCAGACACAGTTGTCTGATGAGGAAACTGAGGCTCACAAAGCTTCATTGATTTGTCCCGACTGCAAATGGTGGGTGATCATCTGGGAAATGAATTGCTCATAAAACTAGAGCCTGGAAAGGGCTGCGCTGAGACGCTCCGCGCCGCCTCCAGGCTCCTAATTCCCCGAAAACGCAGGCAGCTGCAGCCGAGACAGGCTGGTCCCCGAGCCCACCCCCAGCCGCCCCGCGCTGCCGTGTAAAGCTCTGTCGGCGCCATCCGAGAGTCCAGCCTGATAATGGCCCTGATTACGCGGCGGGCGGCCGAGGACCGGCACCGTCTGGGTCCCTGCGCGGGGACCCCTGGCCCAGGGGAGGACCGAGGCGGTGGCGGCGGCGGCTCCTCCTCAGGGCGGAGTCCTGGAGCAGGGAAGGTTCTGAGGACCGAGCGGCTGCCGCGTCCCCGCCGCGTCCCCCACCTGCGCCCTGCGCGCCGGCTCTGCGGAGCCGCCTCGATCGAGACGCTGAGCGTCGGAGCGGCACAGACCACCCCGGGTCGCCGGCCAGCAAAGGGCAAAGCTGCGCGGGTTGGGGCACAGCGGGGGACCTGGCCGGCCGCGGGGTCTCTACTGCACCAGGGCCCCTGCAGGTGACTCGGCAAGGACTCCGAAAGAAAAGAAAAACTAAATGACAAAGGCCTCCTGGTCTTTGAGTCCAGGGAGGGTCCCAGTTGCCCGCAAGGGCCGAGGTCTCATTGAATCGCGCTCAGCGCAGACCATGAAGACGCGGGCGGGTTCCTGGGCTGGAAACCTTTGCTGACAAACACACCGAGAGCACCCAGCCCCTCCTCCAAATCGCTGCCGGTTCCAGAGCGTGTTAGAAAAAATCCGTACGAAGATGAGGGGTGCAGGCTTGGGTGGCACAGAGCCAACTCTCTGTGCTCCTCCGGAAACCACCCACGTGTGCTGGGGCCAAGGAGCGGCTCTGCAGCCCTGCTATCCGCACCCCTAAACCACACAACGTCACATTATCGGACTTAGTACCGACCGCCACCTCGCATGTTTGCGCTGGGTGGAACAGACGCCTCCACGATTCACTGAGGACCGGCGTCCTGGACTTGACCTGGACTCAGGCTCCCTCAGAGGGCCCGGTAGCGGAGGAAAGTCCTGCACAGCAGAGGAGCCTGCTCCCAGCTTCCGGTGGGCCACAGAGACGCAGGAGTGGCCCGTTTCTAACTCCGGAAGTTCGGGATTGAAACTCTGGCTCTTTCGCACACGTTTCCTCCTTCTTTGGTGTTAGCATCTCCTTAGTAACCTAACTTCAAAGCCTATGATCAGACCCTGGGACCCTGCAGAAAGAGTTTTTTCCATGACTTACTAGATTTATGTGTGCTTATGTCATTTAAACTCTTGCACCCTCATATCCTAAGGGCTCTTTGAGCAAAATATTGAGAATGAAATGTATGCTTCCTGTATGGATTTTTTTTTTTTTTTTTGATTTGGGGAAGGGTGTCCTGGGGATTGAATGAAGGGCCTTCACACTGAGGTGCACCCCAGCACACTTTTAAGTTTATTTTGTTTTTTGTTTTGTTCTGAGACAGGATCTTGCTGAGTTGATACATTTCTCAGGGTTGGTTTCCCACAGTGCTGGAGGAGAGGAGAATAGAGAGGGCTAGATGATATAAAAAGGATTTAGGATGTGTTATGTATGCATACCCGCTCCTCATAATGAATGTAATCATTATGTACTGTAAGCATCTGCTAATAAAAAAATTTTAAAGAGAAAAGAAAATACATCTCCATGCTACCCATGTTTCCCCCAAATACAGTGGACCCTTTACTTACAAACTCAGTTCGTTCCCCGGGGCTTGTAACTCACGTTGGTCAATTGCCTTGGAAATCTTTCTCC
This sequence comes from Petromus typicus, assembly GCA_004026965.1. Taxonomy (NCBI): domain Eukaryota; kingdom Metazoa; phylum Chordata; class Mammalia; order Rodentia; family Petromuridae; genus Petromus; species Petromus typicus. The sequence continues at coordinate 2,811 of PVIR01028734.1, read as the reverse complement.
TTTTTTTTGGCATTATTTTATTTTTTGAGAGAGGTTCTCGCTTTTGTAATTCAGGCTCACTATGCAGCCTAGACAAGCCTCGAATTCGCAGCAATCCTCCAGTATAATTTTAGATGAAATCAGGTGTGTTCAGTGTGGTATGGCCATAGCCACTCTTGGGTAGGATTTTAGGCCAAATTTTCGGGCATATCTCAGCATCCTTAGAGAGACACTGTCCTAGGATTTCTCAATTAACCCCAAACTGGAAAGGATGTTGTAGTGTTCCTAAATCTTGAAAGGTTAAATCTGTATCTAAGACCACCCAGAAGTACAATTCGTCGGCATTCAGCTCCTAACTCAAGACTTTGTAAGTTAAAACTAAAATTCAGATTGTTCATATGTCAGGCTGGTTGTAATTCGAAAGTCTACCATAAGACCTAAGCCTAAACAGCCTTGAAAACTAGAAATCAAAACTAATAGTCCCAATCCTTTCCCCCCCCCCCAGAGTAGACAGCAGAGAAAGAGAATAGTGAAGGACAATTTGAAGGACACTGGCCATCACATGGTAGCGACTTTTATTTTTCTGGTTGGGTCTTGTTTTAGGGAAACACAGTAGGATTTGAACCCTGGTGGGCAGGGATCCTACTCCAAATGCCCCGGCCCATCCCACCACAAGCCAGTGACTACAAAACGAATGAATGTCCCTGAATACGCTGAACTCTTCTCTAAGTACATTGCTACTTTCCTCAGATCTTTAGGAAACTGCTTTATCTCACATCTGATCATTGAGTCCAGCAGAGCTCAGCCAAGTCCAGAGTGAGAGCTAATGTTTGTGAACAAACAAATCTTCTGCCTTCCAGATCTTTTATTAGATGCACAGGTTTAGTTCTCTTACCTAGCTCGCAGTTCAAGTGCTCTGGATCCTGCAGACACTGGGCACTGGTGGCCAGCCCCTCAAAGGGTGAGTGGTGCTGCTTTGGGGAACAAAATGAGCTTCAACCCTGTGTTTCTCAAGTGACTCGCTTTGGGAGTTGGTGGTAGAAACCTTACAGGGCTCCTTCCCGCCAGGTCTTCTCAGGAGGGTCCCCCAAACTCTGTCCTAGATGTGGAGGGGCTGTCAGCAAACAGCTGTCCCTGGGAGACTTATGCAGATGCTCCAGGCAAAGTGAGAAGGGACCCAGCTCAGTGCTGAAGGGAGGCAATTACCTCCCCAACTGCCCACTGCCTTAGTCTAACCTGGAGCATCTACACGAAGCACTCCCTGGGCCTCTGTCTAGTGTAGAGGGAAACCCTGTGCAGGCCTGCAGCCTGGGCGGGAGTTGCCAGGGAACCCCTCCAACTCATATCTTCACTCCAAAGTAGAAGCACCTATTGCCTTTTTCCTCTCCCAAAGTTGTAAGTTTCAGTTGGAGTCCTCACCATACTGCTTATGATCAGAAAATTTTTGATCAGATTTTTCACTTTTCTGACAGCCCCAGCACCAAGGTGAGAGCCCAAAATTTAGAAGGGTGTCAAAACAAAACAAAGCAAAACAAAACAAAACAAAACAAACCCTCACTAATCAAGGAAACATTTCAATAATTTTAAAAAGTAAAGTTCCTGGTTTTTATTTAAATCATGATATAGGAAATACCTAAATTTTAAGTAGGCAGCAACTATCAACAGCCAGGCAGTTGGGTGCAGGTAGGAGGTGATAGTCAAAGAGAAAAGTGGAGGGAGGAGGAGAAAGAGGACAGGAGGAAGAAGAGAGGAGAGCAGAAAGGAGGAGGAAGCTCAGAAGAGGGGCTAAGGGTGCAGGGGTTGGGGAGCAGGTCTGGGTTTGGCACACACCAGATTGGAAGAGACATCTCTCTCCAGTTCTTGGGTTACTCCAAACAGCCGCCTGAAAAAGGAGGGAGGAAGAGTCCAGGGTCTCCTTTCCTGCGGTCCTAGGCTCCCAGAGGAAGAACAGGACACCAGTGGCCCTGAAGGATGAACAGCAGGAGAGGCTCTGAGTGGGGACCCAGCCTGGGCAACCTTGAGACCCATGAGGGTTAAGTTCTGACCCGGATGATCCTCCCAGCCCAGGCAGTTTCTGGACATCGCAGCGCTGGGGCTCCAACATTTTCTCTCTCAAAGAAGCAGACTTGGAAACGCTGGTGAACAGCCTGGGACTCAACGACACAGATTTCTCTGATGTCACCTGGTGCGCAGCTTGGGCTCCTGGCCCATCCAGCACCTGGGACCATATGGCTGTGCCCCAACCTGTCGCTGCACCACAACTTGTCGCTGCTCCCTGGCTGTCGAACAGTGGCTTCACTCCACAGGGTCTGGGACATCTTTTCTGTTTCCAAAGCTCAGCTGATGCCTCCAGACCCCACACTGTTGCTTTGAAAGTGTCTCCCAGGAAAAAGCAAGAGGAAGCTGCTGGCCAAGTTCGGAGGCTCTGCCCTGGTGCTGAGAACCAGTGGGCTCTGCACCTCTGTGGCACCAAGCCTGGCTTTGCCCCACATCTGTAGGGCGCAGCAGCCCACAGCAACCCGGACAGGACCCTGCGGTCCCACTGGCCTCTGCGACTGCAGCCCTTGCACAGGACCAGTGTCCCAGCAGAACAATTTCCCTCTGATGAGAAGCTCCTCAGTTCCACAGTTACCAGATGAAATTCAAAGTGTGCTTTGTACACACCAAGGCATCTGACCAGCTCACACCACCCTCCACAGCTGAGCAGGATATAAGTAATAGTGTCAGTACCACCACGCAGACCCTTCCAGTGAGTTCCAAAATTATTGCCTAACTCTCTGAAACATGCAAAAGATGTATCTGAGACAAAGAATCTGCAGTTCACAGTTTTAG
>PVIR01028733.1:0-15510 GCA_004026965.1 Petromus typicus | reverse complement strand
TCCAATGAAGATTTGCAAAATAGGATGAGTCAATGTGAAGACAAAATATCAGACACAAAAACATAGAATTGCAACCACTGAATGGGAAATAATAATGTATATAAATTACCAAGAGACAAAGAAAAAGCAATCCAGCACCTTCTAAATGATCAAAAGAACAATAACATATGACTGATTGGAATCAGTGAAGAAACAGGAGACAGTACAAAAGACTTAAAAATCTGCTAACAAAGTAATGGCACAAGACTTCACAGAATAAGCAAAAAATTTTGACATACAGATAATTGAAGCATACAGGACTCCAACTGTTCATGATCTACAAAAACCTACAACTAACGTATCATAGCTAAGATTCCAGAAACCTAAGAGAAGAACAAAGCATTGAAAGCAGTTAGATAAAAGAAACAAATTGCATACAATGGAAAACCCATCAGAATCACAGCAGACTTTTCAACACAAATATTCAATTCAAGAAGAGCCTGAGGCTGGGGATTTAGCTCAGTGGTTGTCTGTCTGGCAAAGGCAAGGTCTTGAGTTTGATCCCCAGTACTACATACCAAAGTGCCAGGTGTCGTGGCTCATGCCTGTAATTCCAGCACTAGGAATCAGAGGCTGGAGGATTGCAACAAGTTTAAGTCTAGCCTTGGCTACCTAGTGAGTTCAGGGCCAACCTAAATGACAAAGCAAGACTTGTCTCAAAAGAAGAAAGAAGAAGAAAGAAGAAGAAGAAGAAGAAGAAGAAGAAGAAGAAGAAGAAGAAGAAGAAGAAGAAGAAGAAGAAGAAGAAAAGAGGGAGGAGGAGGAGGAGGAGGAGGAGGAGGAGGAAGAACAAGAAGAACAAGAAGAAGAGCACAGAGTGAGCTATTTCAAACTTTAAGAGAAAACAATCTCCAACCTAGATTGATGTGTCCTGTAAAAGTATCTTTCAAAAGTCTCTAGGAAATAAAATACTTCAGTGGCAAAGAAAACTTAAGGAACTTCAGGAATATCAACCCTGCATTTCAAAATAGTCTAAGCAATATCACTGAAGAAGACAGTGAGCGTCACAAACCCATGAGAACCAGTACACTGAACTCATTGGACAAGCCAAGAAATTGAATGGAAAGGGGGAAAAGCAAAGAATAAAAGGGCCAACAAAAGGACAGTATCATGAAATGGGTAAAGTAGTACATATGTGTTATCAAAATTAATGTCAATGACCACATTATGCCAATTAAAAGACACAAACTGGTAGAATGGATACAGAAGCAAGATCCCACTATGTGCTTTATAGCAGAAACATGCCTAATACAGAAATAAATCCATACACTGAAAGTAAAAAGATGAAAAACAATTCTTTATGTGTTGGGAAACTGAAAAAAAGTAGGACTTGGTGTCATATTTGCAGACAAAGTAGATTTCAAACCAAAACTAAGTCAGACAGACAGAGGACTCTACATCCTCATACACGGTACAATCCAAGAGGAAGAGGTGACATTCATAAATATTTATGCACCAAAAGTTAATGTACCAACCTATATACAACAAATGTAAATGGACATAAAAAGTCAGGAAAGTAGCAATACAATAGTAGTAGGAGACCACAATATGCCATTGTCACAAATAGACTAACTGGACAAAAAGGTCAATAAAGACATACCTGAACTGAACCAACCTTTGGGACAAATGGACTTAACAGATGTTCACAGAGTATCCCAGCCCACAAAGTCAAAATGTACATTCTTCTCACTTGTTCATGGGTCATTCCCCAAAATAGACCACATGCTAGTTCATGTAGCATGTTTCAGTAAATGCAAAGGAAGTGAAGCAATCCCTTGTATATTGCCTAACCATAGGTACTTTGAAATTGGAGTTCAACAGCACAAGAAATTATAAGAAACTCACAAACACATGGGAACTGAACAATGCTCTCTTAAACAACCAATGGTTCACAGAAGAAATTAAATAAGAAGTTAAACAGTTTCTACTATTAAATGATGATACTAATACAACACACAGGAATTTATGGGGTACATAGAAAGCATTTCTTCAAGGGAAATTCATACCAGTTTTCCTATACTAGAAAAACAGAGCAAGCTCAAATAAAAAAATCTAATGCTGAACCTAAAGCTGCTTGAAAAAGAGGAGGCAGATAAACCCAAAGGTCATTCAAAGTGAGAATTATAAGTATGAGAGCATAAATTAATGGAATAGAAACTAAGAGAATGATTTTTAAAAATCAATGAATGATTTTTAAAAATCAATGAATCAAAGAGCTGATTCTTCAAAAGTATGAACAAAATTGACAAATCCCTGGCCAACCTGACCAGAAAAAGGAAGGAAAGGCTGAAATCTATGCAAACAGGAATGAAAAGGGTGAAACCACAACAGATTCAGCAGATAGCTAAATCCTGAAAACGGCTCAAATGTCCATCAATGAGGGACTAGATAAAGATGTGCTTCCTCTATAAAATGGAATATTACTCAACCATAAAGAATTATATATTTGAGTCATTTATACTGAAGTGGATATACCTCAAGGACATACTCATAAGTGAAATAAATAGTACACAGATGTGTAAATACCATATATTTTCTCTGGTATGAGAAATTAGTGTCTCACTTTGTGGTTCAGGCTGGCCCTGAGCTCAGCCTCAAACTCACATCACAGCAATCCTCCTGCCTCTGCCTCCTGAGTGCTGGGATTACAGGTGTGAGGTGTGAGCAACCACGCCCGGCACTGTGGTATGTGGTACTGGTTGCTGCTGGGCATGAGTCTCTATGCCCAGTATGGTATGTGGTTACTGGGGATCAAACCCAGGTCCTTGTGCTTGCAAGACAGGCGCCAGAACCACTGAGCTAACTCCCCGGCCCTCCAGTGTTTTTAAATTGTGTGTGGGAAAGGGTTTAGACAAGGTCATTCTATGTAGCTTCCAGCTGGATTGAATTTATTTAGTTTCTGCTGTCCCTGAATTCACAATCTTCTTCTTCAGTCTCATGGGTGCTAATATTATGGGCATATGCCACCACACCAAGCACAAAATAAGAATTGAATAAATAATAAATGAAGGTTTAGGGCCAGGGAGATAGCTCAGTGGTTCCGGCGCCTGTCTTGCAAGCACAAGGACCTGGGTTCGATCCCTGGTTAACCACATACCATACTGGGTGTGGAGACTCATGCCCAGCAGCAACCAGTACCACATACCACTGTGCCGGGCGTGGTGGCTCATGCCTGTAATCCCAACACTCTGGAGGCAGAGGCAGGAGGATTGCTGTGATGTGAGTTTGAGGCTGAGCTCAGGGCCAGCCTGAACCACAAAGCGAGACTCTGTCTCAAAAAAAAAAACAAAATGAAGGTTTACATTTTTAAATATGGATGCCTACCCGTCGGTTTGTGAATGCAGAATAACATTCTTTGACTAGAACCGTTTTGATCAGGTCTGGTTCCGTGATGGCCAGAAGAGGCTGTTGACCATCATACAACCTGTGTTCACAAAACAGAGATGATTAAATGAAACAGATCAGATTCTACACCCGGAACTTTTCCAGAAATCTAAATTTTCACCCTGACATTTTGTAATCTAAACTAGTAGTAATATCCAATACAGCATTAGCTCCTACTTCAAGTTAGGGATTCAGACTGTGAAAGCCACTGAAACATTCATAAAAGTTTAAAGTTATGTGATGCAACAAGGAAGAGACAAAACACAAAATATCTATTCTAAGAGTGCATAAACTAGATCTCTTCTTCCAATGTCTTCCAATTAGTACTGCCTATACCATTCTCTGACATGTTTTCAATGCTTACAATATTTCCACATCATTGCTGGGGATGCAGCTCAGTGCTAGAGTGCTTTCCTAGTATAAATGAAGCCCTAATTATAACCCTTAGCAACACAAAAATTAAAGTTAAAAATGCAATAAAATATTTCAATATCAAAAAAAATAATACATTGATAAAAAGTCCAATTATCAAATGCTGATGAGCAGTAAGTGTTGCAAGGGGAAATATAGGTTAGGACCAATGAAAACTAAGGACTCTGTTCTTGCTATTGTATCACATCCTCTTTATAGCCATGTCAAGTCAGTAAACCCCTGTGGTCAGCAATGATGGATCCTACGACTGATAAGATAGGATGAAGAAGTAGATTAGGAAAAGTTTTCTCCCACCTGCTTGTGCCACAAGGCCCATTACAGCTCTCTCACCTCTCTCCACACCTCCAAAATCTGTGAAAGGGAACAGCTGCTGCATTGGGACCAGACATCCCTACAAAATCACTAAGGTGTAGCCCATGGGTAACATAGTGGCTTAACCTGTGCCACATTACTTTGTCAAAGCCAGAAAAATACCATAGACCAGGATATAACTGCATACAGATCTACTAAAAAGTCTTGTCTTCGAATCAAAAATAAACAAAACAAACAAAAAATCTATACTTGCAGAAGTTTTAAAAGGTTGAGAATAAATTATTTTCCAATCTGTTTATCCATGTCTCTCAGGCTATCTTTCAAAGGGGAGTTAGCTCAGTGGTTCCAGTGCCTGTTTTGCAAGCACAAGGGCCCAGGTTCAATACCCCAGTAACCACATATAGTACTGGGCGTGGAGACTCATGCCCAGCAACAATCAGTACCACATACCACAGTGCCGGGCGTGGTGGCTCACGCTTGTAATCCCAGCACTTGGGAGGCAGAGGCAGGGGGATTGCTGTGATGTGAATTTGAGCTGAGCTCAGGACCAGCCTGAACTATAAAGTGAGACACTGTCTCAAAAAAAAAAAAAAAAATGTAAACATAATGTAAAGGAGTTTTAGGTTTTAACTAAAATGGAATTTAGGCAGAAAGAAGAAACAATCACACATTTTTGAGCACCTATTAGAAGAGACTGAATTAGTACATCTTATGCAATTAAAGTGAACCTAACAAGGTAAAGGAAAGTGTCTCCTGGCCATCAAAGTGTGGAGAAAAGGCAGGACATGCAATAGCCTCAGCCTAATTCCAGCTATGGACCTTGACCTCAGTGACCTTGAGGACCTTTGCAGAACAAGCTTCCAAAGCAAATATCCAAACCTCCAAAACCTTCTCAGCACACACCACAGATCCCAAGAGTTCTGGGCTAATACTGTCCTCATAAACTGAGTGCCTCATTCTCACAGTTTAATCCATTAAAATTTCTAGAATACTCACCCCCACATCTTTCCATACTTTTTATAGCACTCTTCATCAAATTTCCACACACCCTGAGAGAAGAAAAATATTAAAATCCATTATTGTTCCAAAGTCCTGGCTCTATGTTTAACTGGGACACTAGTGATGCAAGTCCCTTGAAATCAAACTTTCTATCTCTCACTGAAGTTGAAAACAAGTTCATATTCACTGACATCTGGGAGGAAATACTGGGGACCTTAAAGTCATTCTTGACTTTCTTAGAACACTGAACATTCTAAAGAATTTTCCTTGGCTATCCACATCAAGTAACTACACACCTTTCTGCAGCACTTCTGTTTGTGCCTATGTTATCTCTAAAATCCAATAAAGCTCTGACTTATTCACTTTATGAGCACATGAGAAACCCCAGACTGAGGAAATGTGAGTGAGTCTTCAAGAGTTGTGCATACCCCTTCATTTTCCTCATCATCACCCTTTCATTGATCTCCTGAACACTCCTGCTAATTTCTGGTCAAATTTGGAAGTTGCTGACATGAGGGACAACTTTAGCATTCAGGACTTGTGGAATTCTCAGGCATGTTGCTGAGTGAGAAAGTGAACAACCGAGGAATGAACAAGTGGTCTTCTTTCCAACACTCCAATTCAATGTGAAAAGATAGAGAAATGTCACCTTTTCACCCAGTAAAAGTAAATATTTTCTGTCTTTAGCTGTGAAACTCTAAAGCTAGTCTTCCTGCTGCAAATTTAGCCCCAAAACATGGATTTGGGGATATGCATTAAAAAGTTCTTTTGACAGATAAAGAGGAATTTATTTCTTTCTCAGTGGAGGGGCAAGTGTGAATCTTGAAGCAGCTTTGAGAAAATAAAACATTTGGTTACAAACATTAGAATCTGAAGTAAGCCTGGAATTACTAGGAGTTGTAGTGCTGGCCTGCAGGACTGGAGCTCAAGAACAAAACTTCAGGACCAAGATTCAGGCTAGGTTTGTTACAAGGTTCAGAAAAAAAATCACATTACATATAACATCATATTCAGTTCAAATTAATTTTAAATACTCTTTAAATTCATCTCTAGTGATTTTGTATAAGTGATTCTGTCTTTGTTTAGAGAACAAAACTCTTTATACAGTTCAATAAAACAAGCTTGATAGACAAATTCATTTCAGATGTGCTCACACTTCCTGCTAAGGCTGATCCATTTGATAGTAATTCAAAAGAAAAGAAGCAGAGAAGAATGCTCTCACTCTATCTCATTCTGTCCCTTAATTTCTGAAAAAGATGTCATGGGTATAAAAGCTGGAGTAGATCTGTGAGTATAACCAGGAAGATTGAGCAGTTCCTGAGAGAGGTGGAGAGTGTGTTAATCCTCAGGGCAGAACACTTGGGCCATCTAATAAAATGAACACTGAGAGCTGTCCATCAAGAAGAAGAATTAAAGCTGCTCATGAACTCTGAAATTAACAAGAAGTTTTAATCTAAATGTGCACAGGCTGGTGAGCTGTCCCTAGGGAATGCTTTTCTCTGAATACCGGCATGGAAGATCTCTCCCTTCCTGGGCCTATTTTTGGCCAAAAATAATTTTCTTTTAATGCTCACACCATCTGATATTTTGATATGTCACAAATCTATGTTGTGGAACTGAGGTAAAGCTGAGGCTCCAGACACTTGACAACAGAGCCCCAGGAAAAACCTGGTCCTACTCTAGGTAGGAGCCAGACAGCCTATAAATGCCTAAAATTTCAGAAATTTCCCATAAGATACCAGTTTACCCATGTAACAAGGCCACTGTTAGCTGATAAAAGACAAACAACACTCACCTGTCTGTAGGCCAAAATGGTTCCAAGGAAAGGTAGAGGTTTAGGTCCAGGAATTCCAAGCTTCTTAAAAAGACCATGGTTATAGGTTCCACATCTATAAAGTGAATAAGAAATCATAATCACATGGATTGTGACTTTACATGTCTCAGAGATCCCCAATCACTGACTCAGGAATTGGAATAGTCAAGCCAAGGGAGGTAGCTTGTAGGCTATAAATAACATCAAAAACACAAATGCCAATAAGTATATTGCCTCACCATCTCTATCCTCTCCTCCACTGGCAGTCCTTTTAAAATTCACAGTGATGAGCTAACATCAGCTGAACTCTCTTCTTGCAATTCTACTTCTTTACCCTCTCCAAATTTGAGTCTCCCGAAGAGATTCTGGCTGGAATATTTCCAGGGCATTTCATTTACTTATGTTAGTATTGGAAACTGTTTCCTCCAGGAAGTGAAGGATTCTCATTCTGGTAGAAAGAGTGGGGAGTTCCAAATGCTCCAATGATAAAATTTTGGGCAGTGCATCTATGCAGTTAAGCAGAGTCATGGAGATGCTGTGGTAACCTTCTCCTTACACTTCACTCAGAGGCTTTCATGTTTTTCCTTACCTGTAGTCTACATCCTTGTTTGATACAGTCCTGTCTATAGTAAGTTTACTTTCCTAGAAACCCTGGAAGAACTTAGGGTTATTTTTAAAGAATGTAATATGTTCCCTAATGACACTATACCAAATGAATTGCTAAGGAATCCATGTCTTGGAGGCTCCTCTCTAGAGATTTTTCACCTCCAATTTGTGACACTCACCTGAGAGACACAGTATCAGCCATGCTCATATTCAACAAGCCTATCAGGTTCCTCACTCTGTACACTGAAAATCTGGGTAGCAGAAAAATTTTTTAAATCTATTATGGCTGGTGTTCCTGAGGGGAATCCTGCCCTAGACTCATCTGAGATATGTCATGTGTCCAGGATCCCCAAACCTCAGGGTAATAGATCCTGCAGACCTTCCCACATTGCTGTGAATGATAGACTTCAGAAAGGAAAGAAGCTGAGGGAAAAGGCTGCTGGCAAATATTTTAAGCTTACAGCTACTACTCGTAAAATCTAAACCCTATAACAATCACTTGGGAAAGTATGGATAAAAATGTGTTACACGGAAATAGTGATTGCTCTCAACTACAAGAGGGGGGACCTTCCAAAGTTAAGCAAGCTTCTTATGGATAAATGCATTATACAACATAAGAAAGCACATATTCCATGCAGATAAATGGTTTCCTCCTATCTAATGGTTATATTTTAAGGCAGGATAGGTTTCAATATCCTGTAAAAATCCAATAAATATTGTAAAATAATTAAATGGGGAAAAAAAAACTTGCATGAAAGGATCTGTGTTTGAAGGACTCATCAGAGACATGGCAGCCGAGCCCTGGTGGGGATTAGGGTTATTCCCCAAGAGCCAAATGTGCTCTGTTCTAAGAATCTGTCATTTAGGGATAAATAAATCCACACACTATCGGGTAAAGAGGTTGAGTTTAAGGAGGGCTGGCATTTGCAAGACAAGAAGGCAATGTGAAGTCCAGCCTCCCATGAAACCTGGGATACATGAGAAGCCAAGTGTGAGGCATGCAAGGGGGTACATGAGGGGGAGCAGGTAATAAACTGTACTTAGGGGTCAAGCTTTACACACATCTCTTCCAGCAGAAAAAAAAAAACATAGAAGGCAAAGAATATGAGACACAACCCAAACTAATACATCTACCTTAGAATTCCCAAGGTTTGGAAAGAGGTGAAGTTACTACTTCATATGGAAAACAGCTGTTCATAATCTGTCTCTTCTAGATTCTTGGGCAACAGCTTAATTCCAAAATATCAATCAAATCATCTCCAGGGAAGTAATCATGTCAACCATCCTCCTGGCCAAGGGAATAGGGAGGAACAACAGGGAAACTATGATGCTGAAGGTGCCTCCATAGAGAGGGTCCTGTTTGTAGCAATTTCCCTTCCATTATCTCTTTCAATTATCCAAACACATAACTGAAACAGAGGTCTGACCACACCTCCAAACCAAAAGACACAGAGGAGAACAGCCTGGAAGGTTACTCACTGATACAGAAGCACCAGGAAGAGAGCCAGGAGAACCCAAGTCTCCAAGGAGAAGTTTGGGATCAGGTCCATTTCCTTCTCCAATTATCTCCTTGGAGTTTCCTTCCAGCTGACTTCAGAGCTGAACCTGCAGAGCTTCACTTGGGTGCCCAGCCGGGGATCAGTGAGAAAAACGCCAAAGATTTATGTACCAGAAAAGCAGTGGGTAGGGCCAAAGCAGCAGCCAGTAGAGAGGCCAGCTGAAATCACATGCTGTTGGGAGGAAACAGATGCCCTCTCCAGCCTGGCACCTGGCAAAGCATCATGCACATTCTGACTTTGATCTCCTTTGAGTTCACATTATTCAGAAAAATCAATACAATTCAATCAATATGATCAGTAACCACACACATTATTCATGAAACTTAGTTTCTTATCAAGAAACTAAGAGAATAGGATTAAATTTCCTTCAACATCTGCTTGTCTACATATCCATTCTCATTTTAAAGTACACAATATTCATTCAGACAAGGTACATCTCTACATTTTTACACATCCATGTACCTAGTCTGCCTTGTGTCCAGTATAAAATTCAACAAAACTTTAAAATCCATGGGGATTACCAGGTCAAGCCCAGCCTGTGCAACTTAGCATTGTAGCAAGACCTTGTTTCAAATGAAACTGGCTCTGGATATGTTCAGTGTGAAGGCTTTGAGTTCAGTTTCCTGTCCAGAAAAAATAAACTTAGATCAAAAAACTCCATCTACTGGAGTCTTCACCAAACACTTCCTTTGAGTGAATTCTGTCTGATTTGCACATTTCTATTATTTCCTTCACTGCTTTCATCACCATTGGTATTGTGCATGCAGTTTACCATCACTAGGTTGAGAAATTATCAGGGGGATAGTCTGGGTATTTCATTCTTCTGTTCTCAGGCCCTAGTACAGAGAGAGCAGCAAGATAAACAAGGTGAGTGGAACCAGAAGATTGATGAGCCTCTGCATAAACTTTCCTGTAAGTGTTTGGGGAACGCTTCATCTTGCTGGATAGTTAATACAACAAAACCACATGTAACTCAGCTACCATTATTGTAAGTTCAAGTTGACCTGAAAAATTATGTGAGAAACAGGCCTTTAATTGGAACAAGTCATGGATGAGATGGAGCTAATGATTACACTGATCAGTATCAACTTATTCCACTTCTCAGGTGTCCTCTGGAAGGGGCCTGCCACAGACATCATATTATCCAGGTTCTGGATCAAATAATGGCACAACTTCTGTGGATAATTGCATATCTAAGATCAATAGTTATGAGCAATAAGAACAGCTTGTATGGCCATGTCAATCTCAAACAGCTTGGGCACTTGGGGAGAAGTCATAGAGGCATGACACAGCATGCAGGATTCCAAATAGTGACAGCAAGTTTTAAAGGAGTGGACAATGGTAATTAGAGAAGATTATTTCTGGCTTTTTGGCACATTCACCAAATGACTACTTGGATGAATGAAGAGACCTTAAAAGATAAGAAAAAGGATACTTGTAATACCATTGATTGTCATCTAGGAGCCCCTGCCACATTTCTGACTAGAATGACACCCTGACTGATCAGCCAATCTTGTGCATATAAAAATGATGGAGAAATGAAACTATGTAAGCAGGAGAGTGAGAGCAGAATGGTATAAGCTTCATTTGCTTGAGCACAGGCAGACTAAAGCATCCCTGAGCAAAGAAAAGTCCAGAAGATACATAAGGCATTGAAAGGGAGGTCTGGCATGTCTACACACATAGGGTTCAGAGCAACTATGTCTGATCAGGGTCTCTGCAGAGCGAAGCACATGTGTGGATATTTTCAGGTGACTTGGCATTAAAAAGATGCTGTAGTATGAGGTTTTTATTTCTCTGCTTGGAACATTCTGTCCTGTATCCTATGTTCCATCTGCTCTGAGACAGTATGGCTATTATTGGGCAGATACAGCACCTGCCTTGATTACCTACTTCACTGTGGATTTTTGTATCATATCAGGCTGTAGTTTGAACTTAAAGACCACATTCATGCTTCATGAATGAGATGAAGCTAATGATTACACTGAGGAGTATCAACTTATTCCACTTCTCAGGTTTCATGACCAGGTCCAGCCTGACAGAGCAAAGCTCTTTCTCTATATTATTTCTTGCTGTCAGTTCCTCATCAGAGACTGACACTCAATACTCATCTCCTCCCCTTATCCATCTGGTTTCTCTCTGGAGCTCTGAGATGGGCCTAAATGGGTGGGTATCTCATGAGTGAAAAGTATTGTCACAACCACTTCACTTGCCTCCTTTGTTTAACTAGGAGCTAGTTGGACAACTTGAAACCTTTACCATCATTGCGGTGTGCCACCGTTGAGTGGAAATGTTCCCCAGAAGGCTCCAGAAAAAAAAAAAACTATTAGTAATTTCTTTCTACCACACACCCATGCTAGTTTCCACTTTCCCTAAACAATAGGTCTATTCATCCATGCAATGATTCAAGGACAAGTATGGAACAGTCAATATAGTTTGTGTACCAGCTATAGGCTGTATCCAAGCTTTCTTTGGAAATTTTCTGAGACAGAACAAAAGAGACACAAAAATGAGAATAGATGGAGCTGTGCCTATGACATGCCTATGAGATGAGATGCAAAATTGAGCCCTGAAGGGATATCACTGTGGGAAATTTTGGATGAAAGCTTGAATATGAACCTTGAGGAGATGTGTGAAACTTGGAGACAATCTAAAAAAAATGTAGAGTTGAACAACCAGTGAATTCTAATACATTTCTGACTCTTTCATTGGCTTGATTCAAGAGTGCTTACTAGGATGAAGTCACTATCCCTCATTTATAGAGATAGGAAGTGAGGTTCAGAAGCTAGCAGTAGCTTTCCAAAAGCTATCATGGAAAATAGTATATATAAAGGTAATATAAAGTGACTGCAAATTTTTTCACTGTTCAGGTACATTACTCAACTCCTAACATTCCTTAACAGCATTCATGAAGAGAAATATCCTGGCTCAAGATCTTAACAGCATATTGGGTAAAATCTGGCTAATTTCATGCTTACTTCCTCAGCAGTTCACCCATGGCTTTTCCATGAGGAAGCACACATCATTCTCAGCAGGAAGAGAGAGGGAAGTAGTGTGAGAGGGATGTTGAAATACATACAGCTCCTGAGACCCAAAAAGTATGGTACACATTGTGAAATAAGAAGGAAATGGTCAAATAGGAAAAAGAAAAGGGATAGGGAAAAGTAAACAAGGGAAAGAAAAATTTAATGGGAAAAACAAAGAAATGAAAACAAAGCTTATGTATAGAGGGGTGGAAGATGTAAGGAGGACAAGGAAATTGGAAAAATGAGAATCAAGATGTAGCATGTATAGATGTATCATATATCTCAATGGACATGATCATAATGTATATATTAAATATTCTAAATCTTTCACCATGTTAGATGTAACATGCCTCACATGAAACAGATCGGACTTATCTTTGATAATGCTTGAGTGTTAATCCTTGAATTATTCTTAATATTTCCTATGGAAATGTCATTGACTGGAACATTTTCATTTATATTTGAGGAAAATTAGCTCAAGTGGCATCACCACATGTTTAATGGCTCAGTAAAAATCAAAAACATCTTTCAGATATGTGTACCTCTGCCCTACTTATTGCTAAAGCCTCTATTCATTAGAATATTGAAAACTCTACTCTTGTACATCATGCACCATATATATCTGAATAAATGCAAGTATGACTCTTGAATTAACTTTTGAAAGTTTATATATTCATAAAGCAAGGAACCAGTTGTAGTTACCAGTATACCTATTGAAGAAATGGACTCGGTGGTGTGGAGACCTGATCTTTTGGAAAAGTAGAACTTGGGAAAATGTAAAGACCTGTTTTGGCATGTGTTAACCTGCCACACATGTTGCTGATGAGAGACATTTGGGATATCTAGAATCTGGGACAAAATTTTAATGTGAACTGTACAAACTGTTTGTCGTTAACACCCATCCCTTCAGTTATGATTCAGCAGAGGACAGTGGGCCTTATTATCATGAATTGGTACAGGGGTCCTAGCGCTCCTTTTCCTTATAGCCACTGCAACTACAGCTGCAGTGGCCCTATCTCAAACAAGTCTGAAATGTGGATCGTGTACATGGTCTTTCTAAAAATATCACCAAAACTTTCCTGTGCTCATAAAATCAGCACTGAGCTCTTTAAATGAAGGTACCTGCGAGGTTCTTGAATTACGGTTGCAAGCTCCCCCTTCAGCACCTATGGTGTGACTCTTTTTTGCAGAGGCTGGTAGTCAATGATGGGTAAGAGAGATGCAGGAGATTACCAACCTAAGACAGAGCATGGGTGCATGAATACTCATGGCTTGATGACGGGTAAGGAGTCACCTTGGCACATCTCACCTAAGACAGGCACAGTCACCTTACATTTATAAATTGTTTTAAAAAGGGGAGAGCAGTAAGCCAACTTGTAACCTCTATCAACAAGTTCTGTGCAGGTGTTTACCATACTGACTAATTGAGCTATTAAAAAGAACTAAGAGACTGGTTGGAGTTATTGCTGCTCTTACCATTACTGCTGCTACTACTGGACTTGCTATGCATCAATCCATCCAGAATGCTGACTTTATACGACAGTGGTACCAACATTGTGAGCAACTATGAACACATTAAACTGAACTAAGTACTGAAACCGTTAATAACCTAACTGAATTGAGACAGGATGTTATGACTTTGGGAGGTCAATTGTTTGTTCTATAATGTCTTGCTGCATCCCTTAAATCTTATGAATAACAGGTTAACTTTGCTATATATATGTGTAACATTCTAGTATAAAAACAAAAGGGGGATATGTAGGGGAAAAGGTAGCAGTTTACCAGTTCACAGGATGTTCCCCGGGCATCTTGCTTTGTATTACAAACACTGGGATAGGAATCAGGAAAAACTTCGAGGCCTGTCCCAGGAAATGCCCCAGGCCACCTCTTCTGTTTTACCCCTATGCATTGCTACTTTCTATTGACTCCATAATAAAAGAGCTGTTGGAAGACAGCTGGGTGGTTCAGTCCTCTGAGGCTGTTTTTGCTGGATCTCATCCCTGAGTGCCTCATTTCCTTCTGTGACCCCAGACATACATCGGACTTACACTGACACAGGGAAGCTCTGATTTTCACCATGAACATCACTTCCTGCCTCCAATGGAGAACCCTCAGTCTGGGAGTACATATCCTTCACTTCACTGGAATAGGTTTTCTGGCTTCCACCACTGGCCTATGAAGAACCTTAGTATGGACAAGCATGGGACATTATTGTGTGCTTCACACAAAGGGCTAGAGTCATGGGTGACACTGCCTTGTATTATAGGCTTTCAGCTGGACTTGTGTGGGACATTGCTAGGATCCAGGACCTTGGCTGGATACTTTGGGCCTTTAGGATGTAGTTAATCTCTTGCACACCTCTGTATTTGAATTTATGTGTAAATGTCATAAACTAATCCCATAAACTATATATTTATTCCATATTGAATCCATTTCCCTTGAAAGCCCTGACTACGACACACACTCACCATGCAATTTAAAAACTCTGCTTTAGACAGTGGAAATATAGATGACTAAGATTCATATATTATTATTGGAAATATAGCCGGGGATTTAGCTCAGTTGTACCACCAACTGCTTCATAAACATGAGCTCCTAATTTCAATCCTAAGTTTTTTTTTTTTTAAAAAAAGGAAATACAAACAGAAAAGTATTATACAATCAAGCATAAGTGTTTTATCAACACTGAAGTGCTGAGTTGCTTTCTCAGTGTCTTTTACATAGATCACAGCTGAATCACAAACACAGGATCACATTTATGGAAGAGTGTACAGGTTGCTCTGGGACTTAATGATGTAAAAACTGCCATCAACTGATACTTCTGATCTCTTATATTGTGAGCCCAAGTGATACCCCTTCTAAGAAGTCCATCCTTACCTGAGAATTTTTAAGCATTAAATTCAAATTTTACAATTCACAACTGTAACTATGAAAAAAGAAAAATATAGCAGCAAGACATTTGTCTAATTCAGCTTTCAATCTCCCCTTCTTCTCAGTGAGTCCAAACTTGTTCTTGCCGTTTGGATAGCCAGGCCATATCTAAGATTTGATGACTGGATGAAGACAGTAGCTAACTCTTCTGGGTCTCATGGCTGGAATAGTAAGAACTTCAGATCTGGATACGTTCTTTCAGGATGAGAGGAAGTGGGTGTCTCACCCAGTGCCACAAGATGTTAGCAGAACTGAATTCCAGCTGGGTTCAGGACATCTATCAAGCACTGAATTTATGAGTCAGAATCTCAGCCCTCGTGCAAATTACAGTCTACTGAATGAGAAAGACATTTAAAAACAACCACACACTCTCAGAGATATCAAAGGGGATGGGAGTGTAAAAAAGTAA